>CAJQUW010006790.1:0-272139 GCA_907163375.1 Prostheceraeus crozeri | reverse complement strand
AACAATTGAAGAAATAAAGGTAATGGCGTGAGCAGCAACCTTCGGTCTAACCAGCAAAGTCTGTAGCGGATCTGGTCTAGCAACAAAATTCTAAATTATATTTAGTAAAATTTCTAAAATTATATTTTAGTAAAAATTATTTTTTCTGTCTGTGAGAAAAACAAAAAGTCAAATTATATTATTTCTTTATAAAAAATGTCTTCGCTTATCGAAAAATATATTTAGATTAGATGATCCTCCGTTCGTGCAGTTATAATCAAAAAAAGAATGACTATATAATAATTGCCTATGAAATCCCGGATCTTCCAGTAGAGTAAACACACTGGAGGTGATTTAATTTTTGAAGTTGATAAATCAGCATGAGTTATTTATATTTTACCTGGATTCATTTTTACACTGTGAATATTCTTTATATAGTGGATGCTAATTTTACAACAAACCATTTACCAGATACCGATAATTATTACACTAGAGAAATAATTTTTTCTCCCAAGTATTATTGTACAACAAATGCGTTTAGATGTTTTCAACTCAAAAATATAGAAACAATAAAGCTGATTCCTCCAGGTGTAATTGATACAATGCTGTAGATTTTGTAATAATTGCTGAAAATAATAAAAAGAATGAAATCGAAGGTTGGTTTCCTGATACTAATGATGGTATAATTATTGAGGATTTAAACTCACGCTGGGAACAGATGCCGCAGGAATTGCGAAAGAGTAGAAAATATTGCAAAACATTTAAATAAAACAAATAATGAAAGCATATAAAGAAAAGACGTGAATTTAACAAAAAAAGTAAACAGACAGTAAATTGGTCATTGTCTCCATTATTCGGTTATTTTAGATTATGATAAAATATCATATCAATTAAAATTTAACAATTAATAATTCATCGTACAGCAAATAATGAATTAATCTTTTTTGGTAAGACTGGAAAAAAAACATATTTAAAAATTGATAGACTTGAATGGTGGATTAAGACATATTACTCCCTAGTTTTAAGGAGGTTGAAAACACTATTGCAAAAAGATTAATGTACTAACAAACCAATTCCAGTTAATTTTCTAAAGAGAACTGCTAGGGTATTCAAAGGTTAAAAACCCTTTTTTTCCGAACAAAGATTTAACTGGCATTTTACTGAGAACTGCGAATATACCCCAAGATATTTATTACTAACATTTCCAAAGAAATAATTCTCTCAAGTTTTTTGATAAGAACAATAATATCTTCCATATTAATACAATTCGAAGTTTACAAGTTTCATTAAATCAAACCTCGATATCCCAATTGATCCATTAAGATTCGATGATACCAATAATCAATTTATTGGGAAGGATATGATTCTTATAGAAATCTTTGTATAGAATTTGGAGTATGAACCCTCAAATTAACTCCTGTAGATTTGGAGACATTTATATCCAATTTTCTGCTCTTCGATTTAAGTGTCACAATCTGAAGATATTATTAAAAATGGTTGTGATGTAACAATTAAATATTGAAAAGAAAGATTCCACAACTTCATTGATCGGCTTATGGTTTATTGCCTATAAGATGCAAAATATTCCTATTGAAATTCTTAATGGAAAGAATTGGTTAGGATAGGTTAAATTAAAATTTTTTTTCATAACTAGAATAGATTAAAATTTTTGTTAACTTAAAAAATTCTTAACTAAAAATTTTTCATAAACTAGAATAATATTTAAATTTTTTGTTAACTTTAAATTCTTAACTTAAAATTTTTTATTAAAAATGTCGCAAGCGAAAAGTAATATTAATAATAAAACTGTTGAATTAAAATTACGTAATATTGTTGACAAAAATACAAAAATGATAGAGAATATTCAATTACAAGAAGAAAAGAATGGTGGGATTCTCCCATTAATTCCACTAATAATAGGTGGCATAGCAGCAGCAGGAAGTGTTGCAGGTGGGACAGCTGGTATTGTCCAAGCAGTAAATAAAAATAAATCCAAGAAGGCAGCATTAGAAGAACAAAAACGTCATAATAGAGAGTTAGAGAAAGTTGCTAGAGGAGAAGGGACATCGGTTCATGGAACATCGGAGATGTCTTCCAGGGCTTCGCCCAGAAGGAAAAGGAGTATTTGTCAGATAATTTTAATTAGTAAATATAAAATTAGTTGATGAAGGAAAACGAGTTCTTAAAAAATATTCTCCACAATGTTGATGATTTAATGAAAATCAAAGAAAACTAAAGATGGTTCTGGAAAATATGCTAAGGTCCTAGTATGATAAGGTAATAATCCTCAAGAACCTTTGGGTCCATAAGGTAAAACAATTATATTTTATTTATATTTTTATCTTTTAAAATGAAATTTCTACAAAGTTCCCGAAAATTTTTAACTAAATTTAAAAATTTTCTAATTTAGATTTATTGAATTATCTATTAAACAAAAAAAAAAACTTAAATTGTAAAATTTATGAAGGTAACGACGACAAACAAAGTTTGGCTACTACCTACGGTGGTGACATACAAACAAAACATTAGAAAACTTTCCTGGCTTTATTTGGAGTAAAATTCGAAAGAAAACAACATCTTCCTGGTCATTCATATACTGGTCCAGGAACCTCGATTTAGATATAAACTAGATGAGAATAATAATCCGAAACCAGGTGAAGAACCAATAAATAGAGGTAGAATGCCGCCAGCTTACAGGCATGATTTAGCTTAATCGAAATCATGATCTATGTTCTCGTCATGGCAGCTGATAATAAGAATGATACAAGAATTAGATAGTATTCAGAATCCTACATTTAGAGTAAAAAAATTTGAAAGAAATGTTTGTTTAAGAAAGCTTTACAAGCTAAAATATTATTCGGTCAGGGTTTAAAAATGAAAATCATAATTCAGACGTTTATGCAATCTGAAATTCATAAAGAAAATATAGAAAGCCTAAATATTTATTAAAAGTAAAAGTATTTAATAAAGATGATATTTGGAGTGCTGATCTTATTCATATGCCGAATGAAAGGGACTACAAATACGCATTGACCGTTATAGATTTATATACACGATATGCTTGGGTAAAGCCTTTAAAAAATAAAAGTGGTCTATCAGTTAAATATGCCTTTGAAGAAATCTTTAAAGAAAGTAATAGAAAGCCAAGGAAATTGTTTGTTGATAAAGGGTCGGAATTTTATAACAGAAACGTTTTCAGCACACTATTTGAAACTGGTTTTAATTCAACTGAAAACGCAGGAAAAGCTGTAGTGATAAGAAAATTTCAATCGGACGTTAAAAAATAAAATTTTCAAAAAGTTTACTCAGCA
This sequence comes from Prostheceraeus crozeri, assembly GCA_907163375.1. NCBI lineage: Eukaryota > Metazoa > Platyhelminthes > Polycladida > Euryleptidae > Prostheceraeus > Prostheceraeus crozeri. Next base: position 268,849 of record CAJQUW010006790.1, on the reverse strand, counting down.
AGGAAATCAGAAAAGGTTTTGAGGATATTAACCCATGGAGAATTTGTAGAAGAGTATACAAATAATAAAGTTTCATTTCAGGTATTTGAAAGAAACCCCAAAGAATGCATTTCTGACGACCCTGATTTAATACGAAAGAAAATATTCGAGAATAAATAATTTGGAATGAGAGTAACTCCGAATTTGCAGAAACTTAAGCCGAAAATTTAAAATTGGAGAATAGAGTTAGAATATCTAAATATATAAGAACAAATTTGAAAAAGGCTTTGTTGGCTTATTGGGACCCTAAAGAAATATTTTGAAGTTTGCCAAAATAAATCAAAGTTATCCGATTACTTATGAAATTAATAGATTTAGATAATGAGAATACAGAGGCCGGTTTTTATCAAAATGAATTACAGAAAACAGAGCTTTAACCTCCTAGGTGGCGCTTTAGCTAGCTTCGCTTTGAGTTATAGCATTGTTTAACTCTAACATAATATCTAGAAATGTACTCCTTTTTCGTAATGTTAAATAAAAACATAAAGACATAATTGTCCACAATAAAGTTTGTTCCCGATTTTTGAAATTTGAAACGTATTGTATGTTCCGTTCTCAAGTAATTCTTTTACTTCATTTGTAGTGGAAGCCCGTAATGAGATCAAAATAATAGTTTTGCTGATGATTTTAAACAGCCTGCTAGACCAATGTAACGCCGTTTTTGGTCTGAAGTGTCGAAGATTCGTTTATGAAATTTACAATTATTGATGGAAACTTTATTCCGGAACTGAAGGTTCCTGTTTGGCCTATTTTTTGATCATTGTAAATTTCGTTTTCTCATTAGAACATGAAAATTCTTTATTCTCTAATTGGATTTGCGATTTTCTTTAGGTCGAAATTTGTCGTAGTTTGCGTTTTCCATATAATTTAAAAAACTCATTTATGTTGCTCATTTAGTAATAAAAAAATTTCTTGTAAGGGACCCCCTAGAAGACAGAAGGGAGGGGTATTGATTTAAAACTGTTCCTCTAATGATGTCTTTCCATACTACTTATTCGATTTTGAAATGATTATATTATAATTATCGGAGCGAAGCTCCTCTGGCTTTAAGCCGATTCTAATCTATATTGTTTTATATATTTCCAATTTGCTTCATGATGACTTCATTTGTAAAATATGTTTCATCATCGTTTAAAATGATTGTTTTAAAAATTGATCCATAACAACTAATCCCGCATGTCGCCGTCTAGTAGCGTTCTAAATTTTAGAAAAAGAAGAAATTTTATTGTCATTTGCTTTTAATTGTCAATTGCACTCTTATGTGCTTAATCTATTCATGTCTTTCTACAATGGGAAGTACTTTACTACCCGTATTGTGTTTGGCAAACGCTAAATGAATTTTGCAAATCGATTTCTAAAACTGAATTTGAAAATAGACTTTAGCAAATGGATTTTTGAAAACAGATTCTGAAAATAATTTTACGTAGGGGTAAATTGAAATGTCAAAACTTTAACGCACGCGTAAAGTTGAAATGTCAAAAGTTTACCGATGGTAAATTGAAATGACAAGATATAGCATGATAATATTTAGGGAAAAGCTGCTAGATGTTTTCTCTCTCTTCAATCTTCTGTCTCTCTCTTCCAATAATCAGGCAGTGTACGGGTTCATCTGAATAATTTTTGAGTTTTACTGAGTTACAATGATCTTCTAGTTCACTAACAATTAGTAACTTTAAATAATGTTGAGCATACAAATAAACGAAGAATGTACTTAAGTAATAATTGCGTCCTTCCATAATTAATCATAGTGCTCTAATCTTAATAATTAATTGAGAAACCATTTCACCTGTTTATTAATTGAGATAACGAAGGATATATTCTTGAGGTTCCTTCCATTTCCTCCTGGAAAAAAGGGTTTTTTCCTTCCACTTTTGTTCCTTCCATTTTTAAAGAAATATTTTTAACCGGCGAAGCCACTGGAAGACATCTCCGATGTCACCCGCTAGTCACATGATATATTTTAAAAACCTGAAAAATGGATAAAATTCATGAATTTGAAAATTCTCAAACTTTTATGATTTTCGGTGTCCCTAAACGGTCCATGATTTAAGCAATGAAAATCGAACCGAAGGTTCTAGGGCTTCGCCCGATTGTTATTCTCAAATTTTTGAGATACTCAACTTTTATAATTTTTAGTGTCCTAGAACGGTCATGATTTTAAGGGTGAAAATTGTAATTCTCAAATTTGAGATTCTTAACTTTTATGATTTTTTCGGTGTCCTGGAACGGTCATGATTTTGGCGGGGGTGAAAATCGAACCGAAGGTTCTAGGGCTTCGCCCGATTGTAATTCTCAAATTTGAGATTTTGAAAAATTTGAAAAATTGGGTATTTTTAAAAACGCTCAAATCGGAGCGAAGCTCCTCTGGCTTTAGCCGATTTATGAATTTAGGTCTTCATAACCTGAAAAAGGGTTCAAATTCATGAATTTATGTTGTTTTTAAAAATACCATTTTTTGAAAAAATGGTACTTTTTGAATGGACTAAATTCATGAATTTAGGTCTTAAAAACCTGAAAAAGGGACTAAATTCATAAATTTATGTCGTTTTTAAAAGTACTATTTTTTGATTTTATAAATAAAAAAAAAAAAAAAATAAAAAAATTAAAATTTTAAATTTAAATAAAAAAATATTAAATAATAAAAAATAAAAAAATACAAAATTAAAAAAAAAATGGTGTCCTGGAACGGTCTTTTGACCATTACTGACGCGCCATAATTCTTGGAAAAGGTGGCGCCAATTGTCATGACAAAGTACAACACGCTATCCGTCATCTAGCTCGACGCGGTGGCATTCAGCGTATATCCGGTCTGATGTACGAATAGAAACCCGCAGAGTTCTCGTGGTCCTCTTCGGGAGCGTCATCCTCGATGAATCCTCCTACACTGAGTATATGGGAGGAAAACTGTCACCGCCATGCATGTCGATAACTTCCAAGAACATTGGGGCCGAATTCTCAACGGTTTCAGTAAAAAAAGTTGATGATGAAATTGTTTTTGTATTGAATTTTTATTTTTAACGATGTTTTTGCTACTTTATCCCTTGCATTCCTCAAAATAAACTTTGATCTTTTCACACACTTAATTTTGGTACCTAGTAGTCCATTAATTCTGAAATCATAGCTCAGAAATGTTTGATGGCATAGATTACAATGGCCCTCGGATTTACGAAAGGAACCTCTAAAAATATTCTATTGCCGAAAAAAATTCAAGTATGATCCGCATTGCGTTACACTCGCTTCGTTCCTCGTGATCAGTTTGCATCACAAACGTATGAAATTAATCCAGCCTATGCACGTACTCGTATCTCCTCTAATTATTGCATAATGAGTGGCAGAAAAAACATGGACTACGTGTTCATTGAGACTATTGTTTGGTTCAACTCCCTTTATCACCATAAAGCCCATTCGGTTCATAATTTCTAAAAATATATATTTCTCACTACACATGGTGATGAACCTCTATCACAGACGAATATCCATATTGATCATGTACATGTACGACGTATACTTTGTCACGCAGTAGTTATCATACGGCTGTTGTGTCTATTCTTAAGATCTACCTTGCATGAAATTTTATGTCCGTAAAACATTTGCTTTTATGAAGCCATTAAATTTTGACATTTTTATGTTTTAGATGGATAAAACAACCTTTCAATCAGATTGGATTGACTTCACAAATTCATCCTGAATGGACCTCTTGTTTACGCCCAGTTAATGGTGATTCTCATCGGTGCATTTTGTAAGGCATGTAGCAAATCGTTCGATGGTAGGAAATATAAGGGGAGAAGTGGCCGTGAGCAGTCAATGCCAAAGCAGTCCTGGTCATAATACAAAGTTTGAAACATGATGAAAATTCCCCTTTCTTCCGTCAATACGTGAATTCGTAAGTCCAACAGCCTACCAGTGACCAATCGAACAACAAAAAACGCAACAATCAACAGCGAGCTCTCAGCAATCAACAGCCTGCTTCTCAAGCAATCGACAGCGAGCGATCGACATGTTACGAAAGATCAGGAAATGGTAGATGACCCTCAAGCTTCAAATTCCTTAGCCTCATCAACTGCATCAGTATCTGCATTAGATAAGTGGAGAGAAGAGCGCTAGCTCATAAATTTGAAGTGTCTAAAGCAGTAAAAAACATTTTGGGCTTATGGACTTCCGTTAAAAAGTCCATCGTTCTTCATCATTCTTTCGGTATGACCAAGGGGACATATTTCGGGCAATGTTCTTCCGACAGCAGGATTGCAGAAGATTATTCGATGGCTGAAGACAAGCTTTGCATATACCATTACATTCGGATTGGCGCCCATACTTCCACAAGGAGACACTAACCCGAGTCAAAAAACGTGCTGCTGAATTCGCCATTGCGTTCGACGAAGCACATAATAAAGTGATTCACAAAGTTCAATTTGATTTTGTGGGATACGCTATTTTGGATGACGTTTTCCAATCACGTCAAATCAAATACTCACTTCACATCGATCTTTTTTTGGTCACAAGTAGATCAAGCGATCTCATGAAAAGCGTTAATTGAAAGGCACGTCTGGTATGGATTTGAAATTCCTTGTGCAAATTCAGCATGGACGGTCCGGCAGTGAATTTGTCATTCATGCGCGACTTTCTTTCTCAAGGAATTCGAGGCGAAATTTGACAAATCTTTGTTGGAAACAGGTGTCCTGCAGTCTATCATGTTGTTAGTGGACACTTATAAAGCATGGACACAAGGCTTCAGATTGGAAAGTGGAATCGTTTTTGAAGGCTCTCTATGAACTCTGAAACGAAGTCCGGCACGAAGAGCGGAATACCACAACCATAACAGGTTCGAATAACTTTTCCAAAGAAATTTTTGTGCTACAACTCTGTTGGACCGAAAATGTAGGAGCATGTCAAAGGGCAATAGAGATATTGTCCAACATGTTGACAGAAGTTCTGTACCCCAGGGGCGTAAAGCCGAAACCAAACATATCAAGCATTTGACACTGTTCAAAAAACAGTCACTGACATCCTTTTCAGCAAGCGAAGCTTCATTTCTTCCCGCACAATAGCAGATGATTTTGAGGCCATTCCCTTCGGAGATTCCAAAAATGGCAGACCAATGTTCCCATTTTTTGTATTTCATTCTTGTTGTCGTTTGCTAAATGGCGTCCTAAAGAGATTCGTCAAATCATAGGTGCTGACTGATTGCCGGAGCAAATTTTTGAGACTCAAGGCACTCGATCTGAAAAGCGCTGATGAAAACCTGGAAAATGGCAACCCAGACAACGTTGGTTTCGAGCGAAACGCGCGATTCCCTCCGAATCCAAAGCCCATAACGAAAAGCAGAACTTCTACCGGCAATGTCAGGCCATTTCTATGTGGTGTAGCACAGAAAATCATTGGAACGTAGTCCTTTTTCAGCATCGCTGGTCCGAGGACGATCACTTTGTCTCCATCCACTATCTGAGATAACCCTAGGGATTGTTTTGTGAAAAGCGATTTGACCTTGTTCTCACTCATTTCGGAACAAAAGCTAATTTCTGTTTCTGAGGCCGACACCAGCAAAGAGTGAATATGCCGACTTATATCAGCCAAATGTACGACTCGACTGGAACTTTGACTTGAATGAAGGATCAGACTTTATGATACTGAAAAAATATTAAATCTGATCAAACGAATCACAATTGAAATATTTTATGCTGATTGTTCGGAGGTACTGATTCTTTTCATGGACAAGGCTGCAGTCAGTCAGATTCCATATATAACAAAGATTTACTTCTGGAAAACATGATGAAACATCATAATTGCTCAGCGCGTCTTTTACAATGCTGTGAATAATGGTGTCCCTCCAAAGTCCAATTACGACGGAAAGGGTTTGAATCCGTCGCGATAAGCCTCAAAACGTCGAAAACTCCACCTTATTGAGCAACATGAGAAGAGGAATAAGGAGAAAGAAGCAAAGAAGCGGAAAATGAATTGGATATCGAACTGCAATTCCATCGAACATGAAAGTTCAAAGATTACAAGACCACATTAAAGCGAACTAACTAGAAGGTTACTGCTTTAAAAGCAGCGAAATTGCAGCTTAGTTTCATGATTTCAAATTTTCGAAGTGCATGCATCAACTACTAATTTAATTACAAATCGATTAACCCTTCTCATATTTGCTGTCAAATCGTTGTTGTCAATCATCTTCGCACATATCATAAGGAAATGCATTACTTTATAACCTTGCTTAATGTCACTTAACATATCCTGTAGGTTTCTATAGTCAATTCATCTCGAATTTATTACAAACAAATCAAGTTGTGAAGCCATAAATTACGTAGACAAATAGGAAAATGATGACAAAATTACGTGAAGTCAGTAGTCACCACATGCGTCTATTCTGCTGCTCCCAAACAGCAAAATTGATGCACACTGATACGAAGATTATCTGGCAACTAAAGTGGTAAATCAACTGTGCGAAAGGGTTATATGATCTCTACATTCACAATCCCACCCCACCCTTCCCACACCCTCGAACTGTCCACCCACCAACCATCAACACGCCACCAACACTCCCACTACTCCCTTCTCCCGCCCAAATCTACAACCGCCCCTCTTACTCCCACCTCACCCAATCAGACTAGCCCTTCCCCTCCTTCCCCCCCCAACACCGACCAGCTCCTCCACTTACTACCCACCCCGCTCCCTTCTACACACATTCCCACACTCACCAACACCCTCACAACAACTTCCCAGGCCCCACCAACCCCCCACTCTCCCTTCCCCCCAACATCCTCCCCCGGCCACATACCAAACCCAACTTCCCAACCACCCTCACTTTACACCAAATCCCCTCAAGACACAAGTTCGCGGCCAACAAATCCTCCCCACCTCCCCCACACCTCACATCCCCCCCAACACCCACCAACCCATTCCCCCCCCCTTTCCCCCTTCCCAACCCCCCTTCACCCCAGACATCACCCAATTTCAACCCCTTCACCTAAATCGCATTCCCAACCTCCCCCCCATCCCCTTCAACCTTCCCACCACACCCCCCCACCTACGATACATTCCCACATTCTTTCCCCCACACGCCGCCTAATTTTTTCCCCCCAACCCAAACTTCACTTCCTTCAAACATTCCTCCTTCCCCTACCACACCATCTCTCCCTACCATCTACACACTCACGACCCAAGCCAACACAAACCACCTCTTCACACACATTTCCTATTCCCTACCCTTCATTCCCCAAACACAAACGAACTCTCCTTCAACCCAACCTCCACACGACTCACCATTTCTACCCCATCCACCCGATCATTCCTTCCACGCGCCACCTCCTTCACACTTCTTTTCCCTCACACTTCACTCCCCCCCATTCCTCCCGTTCCAACCAACTTTTGTCCATTCTCCCTTCCCCACCCATCACCATCACTCCTCCAAATTGCCCACAACACTCTCTTCATCCCCACACGCCCACAACATCTTCATCCTCCAACCTTCAACTCCTCCGTCCTTCCAACCCCACCCTCTCATACACCAGGTCCGACACACCCCCTTCACCACACATCCAAACCCCCACTTCCCCATCCCACCATACACTTCCCCTTCCCCCCCCTCCCCTTCTCATTCCCACAACTCCACACACCCCACAACTCACGCCATTCCAACAAACCACCTTCCACGCACCACTCGCTCCGGCCCTTCCTACCAGAATCCCTCATGATCCCGCGTCCCCCCCCACGACTACCCCCTCCCATCCCTAATCCCCCACAATCACTTCTCGAACGACTTTCAACCATATTCAACGTACCCCCTCTTCCCCTTCCCTCTCGAATCCCTCTACTTCCACCTTCCCCCTTCCCCCTCCACAATTAACCCCACTCTATTTCAACAACCCGCGCCCCTCCCCTTCACCCCCTCCCACGTCCCCCCCAGAACCACCAACCCGCCCCTTCCCCCTAACTTTCCTCGCACCTCCCCCCAGCCCGATCATTCCCCCAAATCCCGCCCCTTTCTCCCCCAAAACGCTTACTTCAAACCTACCAATCCACTTCCAACTCCCTTCCACCCCCTTCAGCCTTCAACTTACTACGCCCACAATTCCACCCCTCCCCAACCACCACACCCCCACCACCATCCCCCATACCATCCACACCAACCCCCCCGCCACCTTCTACATTCTTCCCCTCTATCACCCAACTTCCAAGCCACCCTCATCCCATAACCCACAGCATTCCCACCAGGGCACCCTTCTCTTCTTACATTCTTCCTCCCTAAAAAACCACGACCCACACCTAACATCTCCAAATCGCCCCATCGTACAAAGCCATCCCCCAACCCCCGACTCACCGCCCCACTACTCACACAGCCTTCACAGACCCAACCGTGCCTTTTACCCACTACCATCACTCACCCCCCACCTTCCAACTTCATCCGTTCCTTCACCCCTTCACCCCCCCCCACCACACAACACAATCACCTCAGTTCCACCAACTCATCAGCCCACGCCGATACCTTCAAACACCTTCCCCCTGCCTAAACCTGCACCCCCACAACCTTGCCCAACCAACCAGGCCCACTTCCCACCTTTTCACTACCACCCCTCCCTTCCTCACTCCTCCCCCCCCCCACCCCCCCCTTCCCCCACCCATTCCCTGATCTTCACACCCAAAACCATCCAACAAAAATAAGCCTCTCCCCGACCGCACCCTCTCCCCCCTTCTCACCGCATCCCCTTCACTACCCCGACCCCCCAACCCACTCACCCCCCCCTTCCCTTCAAACCACACAAGAAAACTCAACAAATTACCACTTCATACCCCGTAACAATGATCTTCTGCACCCCCTCACTCCACACCCTGCAAACACTCGCAACAAGACATTACCCCCTAAACACACACCCCCCCCATTCACAACACCCAAACCAGCGCCTCCCTACAGCACCCGCTTCCTTGCCCCCACATATCTTCCCCAATCCTAAACCAAGCTTCCCCACTAAACACCCATTCCAAGGCTTCAATATCCCACTTCGCCCTCACCACCCATCTTCTCCCACATCATGCACCCCTTCACATTCCCTTCAACCCTCCCAAAGTCAAAGTACACTGTTTCCCCCCAACAAAGAAAGACATAACCCAACACGCCCCCCACACCCTCCTTAAAACCCCATTCAATTCAATACCATCCCCTTCTTTCCCTCCCAACCCCCGCCCTCATAACAAACCCCCAAAACCATCCCGACGCCGTACCATCCTTCACTTCCCACGTCCCACAATCCCCAAGTCCAGCTGCACACCCCCAACACCCTCCATCCACCCACTCGTCTTCTTTCCACACTTCAACACTGCAATCACGCCCAACCCCTACAAACAACACCCCACCACCCCCGTCTCCCCACCTCACACAACACATTTCCATACACAACACATTCACCCATACCCCTTCAATCCCACCCCCCAGCCACCCCAACCCAACACACCCTTCCCCGCACAACCAACTCCCTCCTAATTCACCTCCACGACAAAACTCCACCCACCCATCCCTACCCACCCCTCACCCCACTTCAACCATCTTTCCCCCTTTACTCCTTCCTTCCCCTTCCCTTCACCTCTATTCCCGACCCCGCAGCCATTTCTCTCAACTCCCCTCCCGAAAACGCCACCCCCTCTTCACCAACCAACCCACCCCAACCACCCCACCAAACTTAAACCACCCAACCCCACACACCCAAAGCCTCCACCACCTCAATCCCCACCCCCACCAACCTCCGACCGCACCATCCACAAAACCCCTTTCCTGCCACCTCCTCTTCACCATCCCCCTTCCTCTTTCAACTTCATCTCCCCCCGCTCACCCAACCCCCACTTCCCAACTTCCTCTTTACTTATTCCGACCATCTCCCTTACCCCCTCCCTAATAAGTACCTCACTCCAATCCCCTACACCAACGCATAAATCTTTCACACCCATTCCCTTCCGCACTTACTAACAACTCTTCACAATCACCCACCTTACCGAACGAAAATTCCATTCATACACTCCTCCACTTCCCCCTCCCCTCCTCCCCACTCCCACCGCTCCTACCAGAACTTCGACAACCCCCTTCATACCCCCTAACACAGCCACACGACACACAACTCCCCAAGCCAGCACTCTTCCCCCCCTTCGTTCCTCCCCCCCCCTTCCGGCACTCCACCCATTACCCACTACAACTTTAACCCTCAATTCCCCGCCAAACTTTTCCAATCTATGTCACCACCCACCCGAAATCCCTTCCACCACCACCAACCACCCCAACCCTCAACGCTCCCTCGAGTCCCAAAAACCCCCCCTTCGCCAATCAACCACCCACATTTTCCCGATCACCCACAAATACACACTTCTCTTCCTTCCAGATTCCCCCTCACAATAATCCAACCCAAAAAATGAATCTTCCTCACCACGGTCCAACCAACATCTTCCAATACCCTTACCCTCCTCGACCAAATTAACTCCCACCCCCAGTCACTCCATTCCCGTTCATCCTCCCCCGCGCGCCCCCCACCACATCAACACCCTTCGCCATTCTCCATCCCACAACCTTCCCCACCACATCCCACCACTTCCCCTAATGATCTTCCCTTCCCCCCCACCCCCGACCCCTCACCACCCTTACCGCACACCCCTCACCAGCTTCCTTCCCCCAAAACTTCCCAACCCTCCCCCTCCCCCTCATACGTTCAGAGACACGCTTCCACATAACCCCACCTCTCTTCCAACGTCACACCACACTCATCCCCCCGCACCCACCCACCAACCCCCTGCCTAGCTTCCCGACCCCCTCCCTTACAAAATCACAACCTCACTTCTTCCAACCCACCTACCCCCAACCCCAAAAAAACCCCACTCCAACCCACACACCTGCTTCTGCTTAACCCTACTTCTCCGTCCCTCAACAGCACACAATCATTCGCCCTCTAGCAACCTTTCACCCCCCCGCCCTTCCCACCCCCCCCCGCACTCCAATCACATCACCTTTCAATCCCAGTTTCTTCACCCCCCCCCCCGCCTCCCCAACCCAACTACCCCCCTTCCCTAATCGCCACTTACACCTTCAAATTCTTTCCCGCAAATCTTCCAATTACATTCTTCTCACCTTACTTCCTACGTTTCAGGCTCCCCTTCACACGCCCCCCGATACCACATCCACCCCTCAGACTCAAGACCAAAGCCGGACCACGATACAAGAAACCTTACTCACCCCACCTCTTCTCCCCAAATTCCACCCGTACCCACCAAAGTTATCAGCACCAGACATCACAACCTCCCCTCTTACCCCCTCTTCCACCCACCCCCCAACACACCACCACCTAAGATAATAATAGGAACCCCCGACATCCCAAAATCCCACTTCCCTCCCTCAGAACCACCCTTCCGCGAATTCCCGTTCGACCCTTCTTCCTCAATCCAACAACCCCCCCCCCACCTGCCCCTCCCTCCCACACCACCACCTTCACTCCCTTCCACCCCACCCCCCTTTCCTTCCCGCCCGCCCACTTCGCAGAAACCGACGAAAACCGCCCTTCAGCCTCACGAACCCCTTCGCTGACACAACACCCGATCCTCTCTTCGCTGTCCTAACCCCAACTCGCACTACTCAGCCCCCTCCCACCCCCGTCGCCAATATTCCACCTCCACACACCCCCCCACCCCAACCAGGCCAACCAGACTCCCCTTCGCACTTCTTATCCCCCACACGACAACAACCACCCTTCACCCCACTTCTCCATTCCCCTCACCCACCTCCACCCCCCCACGCCTCACATACCCACACTCTAACCTTTTTAATCTTCCACCCCCCACCCCCGAACCTCCACCCTTCAACGATCCCTTCTTACGCCTTCTTCCCCATCCCCCTCCACTTCAGATCTTCCAACCTATCACCTGCCCACCCCAACATTCACCTCCACTTCCGCTTCCACCCCCCCATATCATTCTTAAAACACCATCCCCGGCTATCATCCCCCATTACCTCGCCACCACCCCCCACCCCCTACCCCACCCTTCACCAAACACTTCAGCATCCACTCACCCCTCCTTTCCTTCCTACTACCCCGACACCACCCACTTAAAACATCATAAATCTACCCAACACCCATCTCCTCCCCTCACTCAATCCCTAACTCAAACAAGCTCCCTCGCCCTCCTTTTCATCCACCCTCTAATCCCCAGACACCCCACACTAACGTCCGCACTTCCCCCCCCTCACTCACCACCCTACCCTACCCCCCACACACTCAACCTCCGAACCAACCCACTCCTAAATCTTTACCTTACACCAACCCAACATACATCTTCTCTCAAATCACTCCATGAACCTCACTATCGAGCCAAACTTCCTCACCCACCATCCACCCCCACCTCACCACTCGCAACTACACCATAAATCCTCACCCACCCCGCTTCCTCTTCTCTTCCACACCAAAGCACCATTCACCCCTTAAGACACCTCCTTCCCCATCGCCCACCAAAAACCCTTCCCCTTCCACCTTCCCCCACCCCCCGACATTCTCCACCCTTCCTCATCTTCCTCTCCCACACCTCCCAACGCTCTCTCCCTTTCACCAATTCAGCACCCCCTCCCACACCTCTACCACAACATAACGTCTACCCCACCGCGCCCCACCACCACACTACACTAGCGTTCCCCACAGACACATTCCCCATACCGAACTCTCTTCCATCCCCAAAACTGCCCAACCCTTCTTCATCGCCCCACTATTACAATCTACATTCCGTTCCACCCTTACACCACCATTCCTTCTAGCCCTTGTCGCCATCTTCCTTCATTTACAACACCTCACCCCCTTCGACCCAACTTTTCCCATTCCACGCCCCCCACAGCACCACCCATTCACCAACTGCCCTCCCCTTGCAACTCCCAACCCTCCAATACCCTTTTCAACCCTGCCCCGATCACATAAACCCCCCACCCCCCCCACCTACTCAAGACCAGCCCCACACACCATCTTCCTCCTCCCTTCCCGCATCCCACCAACACCCGCCAATCACCATCCCTTCCACTTCTTCCCGCTCACCTCATGCCTCGAAACCCTTCGTCACCCACAACACCACCCCATCCCTTCGACCAGTCCTCCCCACTCATTCCTTATTCCCTCGCCACCCCCGAACCACACCCCAACCCCATGCCCCCACAACAATCGAACTTCCCAACCCCGCCATACTTCAAAACTTCCCCCCCTTCACCCACACTACCCCCCCCCCAAATTCAAGATTCGCACATATTTTTCCACCCCCCAACCATATTACTTTCCACCCGCCCCACCACACCACAACCCCCACCACCACACTTCCTTCTCAAGCCCTCAACCACTACTCACAACACCACCACTTCACACCCAAACTAACCTCCTCAACCCCAATCCACGTACTTCTTTCTTCTTCCCCACCCGTCCTTTCCTCATGCCCTCCACAACCTTCCAGCCCCCGCCCCCCATTCACACCCCCAACCCCCACTTCACCCGTCAATACAACAAACCGAACCAGCTCCGCTCCCCACCCCCTCACTCTTCAACATCATCCGCCACTCGACCCTTCACTCCACCCCATCTCCCACCAAACCTCCAAATCCTCCCTCAACGAACCCAACCCTCTCCCCGCAACAACCTTACCCCCAAATTTTATCCCCCCCAACCTAATCACTGCAACATCAGCCCACAATCCAAGCCCACAACAACCCTCCCGCTAACACTTCCCTCCACCCTTCTTGACCACACCACCCTCATTCCCACTCCACCCCACAACACCCCCCCTTCATCACCTCAACCCAATCCAGTCCTCTTCCCCACCCCGGCCAGCCTTCATACCCCCAACCGCTCCCGCAACACAACCCCAACACCCTACCAACCCACGACCCAACTTCAATTCCACCCCCTTCCCTCTTCCCCCACTCCATTCCTTCTTCTTCCCACTTCGTCCCAGCACCCCCCTTTCCCCCAACCCCCCCGCCAATTCCTTTGACCCCCTTCCCCTCCATAACCCCACACCAGACTTTCTTCTCCCCACTTCGCTATCCTTCCCGTACCCCCCCCTACCTTCACCAATTACCCAAAAACGCTCTTACCAACACTCACCCCATAACCTTCCTCCATCCTTCCAAATCCACCCCAACTCCACCACTTACTTCCCCCCACTTGCAACAATCGCACCCACAGCGAAACTTCTCATCCCCTAAACCCCATTCACCCCTATCCCCCACCACTTCCCCCCCAATCACACTACAACTATTCTTTCGCCTCGAACCCCTCCATTACCACCAGCTTCCCCCTCCTTCCACCCCGCCCAAACCGAGTACCCAACTCTTCAACAATCGCCCCCGACCCCCTCAACCTTTTCCCCCCTTCCTCCGCTATCGCCCCCTCTACATCCATCTTCAGACCCAAAACCCTCTCACCACAACCTTCCTCCCACTACTCCCTACACAATTCCCCCCTACCCTACTTTCTTCATCCCCCACCCTTCACATGCACCTCCGCCACTCAATCCAACCCCACATCCTCACCCCCCTTCCCCACTCAACCAACTTACTTCCCACCCCACACCCCCCTTACACTTCCCCCTAGGCCGCCCTACCCACGCCACGCCCTATCCATACCCCACTCCCGACCCCCGCCCAACCAACCCCCAAATACCCTACACATCCCCAACCCCACCTACCAAAGCTCCAAACTCGCACACCCTCCACCACTCCTCATGAACACCATCCCATAAGCCACACCTCACTTCACGCATAGCCCACCAAAACCCACAAACCCAACCACCCACCCACACTCCACTTCCCCCCCTCACCCACCCCAACACACCTTCCCTCCCAGATCTTTCCCTTCACCCTCACCTTCCCATCCCCACTCACCCCCTTCCCACCACACACGCCCCAACCAGCCTCGACCCCCCCTTTCCCCCCCTCTCCACTTTCACACCCTTTATCTCCCCGAGCCACAAACACCCAAAATTTTCCCTATCAACAAATCTTCGCCAACTCACTCCTCCCCTTTCACACCTCCCCCCCCAACCTGGCCCACTCCACCAACCCCTCAGATATCCTTCCACCACTACCCGCAACATACACTTCACACCATATTTTCCCCTAATCCCTTCAACCATCATACCTCCCCCCCCATTCACCCCCATTCCAGACCGCCCTTCCTCACCCACACCACCTTTCCAACAACCCAACCCCTTAGCCATGCCACCCAACAGGCCTCACACGTCTACCACGCCTACCCACCCTACCTAAAACACTCCCCAACGCACACCCTTCCAACCCCAACCACCCCAACCACCTCCCCCATCGTATCCATTCCCTTCCCAACACCAAGTCACCACCCATCCCCTACAGCCTTACCTTTCCCTTCCTCTCCCGGCCTTCCCCAACCTTCCTCACCCTTCCCTTCCCCCAGCCCCACCCCCACCTTCAGCACTTCCCCTTCCGCCAACCACCCCATTCATACAACGTCACTTCTCCCACCTCGCCCCACTTCCACCACCCCCCAATTCCCTCCCTCCCACCCCCCACCGCCCTCAACGGACCCCCACACAACCTTCCTTTTCCCCTCCACATAGCTATCACCGTCACCCCTCCCACCTCCGCCCCCCTCACCAACCCACCTTCTCTCCTACTTCACTCCCAACACCTTCCACTCTCCCGCCTGACCCTTCAAAGACGGAACTTCCCCACTTCCACCACAATACCCCCGCCCCACAGACCTCACGTTCGAACATCCCCCCTCCCCACACCACGCGCCCGTCTTTCCACTCCTCGCCCCCCAAGCACACACCCCCGTCCCCTACCCCCGCATTTCCTCACCCACCCTCTCAAACGCATTCCACACCTTCTACCAACGATCTTCAACCCCTTAACACTCTGTCCCCCACCCCCACAAACAACCACCAACTTCCTCCCACCCTTCCACCGCACTTTCATACTCTCGGCCCAGCATTCATCACACCTACTTCCACTCTTCCTCTAATTCCCATACAAACCCAACCACTTTTACGCCTCCCCAAAGCTTTCCAGCGGCGCACCTCCCCTTTCCAAAACACTCCACACTCAACCTTCTACCCTCGCCCCCGCCATCCCTGCACTTCTCAATCACATAAACCACTTTTCTTTCAAGCGAATCCAATTCGCTTCCTTCCCTTCACAACTACTTTTCCCCCTTCCCTCCGCCCCAATACACTCTCTCACATCTACACACTACCAACACAACCACACAATCTCACCCCCCCGCCCACCACCGACCAACAGACACCCCCCTACCAGCCCACAAACCACCACCACCTCCTTCCGTCCACAATCGCAACACCACCCTTCCAGTTCCTTACTCTTCCAACGCATTCAGCCATTTGCTTCGAATCCCCCCCTCCTACCACAATCATCCTCCCGCCCTTCCACTTCCCCCCTACCCACCCCTCCCCCGCACCCCTTCCCACCCACACCGCAAACACATCACTTCCACTTCGTCCACCTTCCCGCTCCTTCAATACAAAACACCTTGCCCCCAAAGCACACCCCACCACTTCTACCGCCTCCCCATTCACACCTTTTCTTCCCTCTTTCCACTCCCAAACTACCTCATACAAGATCACAAACACCTATCAATTCAACGACACACTACACACAGCCACCCCCTAAAGATATCCCCTTCATCTCCAATCGACTTCCAAATGTTCTACATCTCTTAGATACTACCCACCCCAAGAAACTCCAACCAGCAACTCAGTACCACACCCATAACCCTCCCACCCCGCATCCCACCTTTCCAATCCAAATACCCACACCTCCAACTACTTCTCTACCCCGTGCCAACCTCCGAAACTCATTTATTCCCACCAATTCCTCTGCCCGTCACCCCCATTCCCTCATCTCCTACCCCCCAAACAACAACCACCCCCAAACAACACCCAAACCCTTCCCATCCATACAAAAATCTTTATTTTTCATCACAAACTCCCCACCCAACCCCCTTCCCCATTAGGCCACCCCCACCACCGGCAGAGCCATCCCTTATCCCCCCCTTCCCTCCCCCAGAACCCTTCATTCATCATACACATCCCCCCAACCTCACCCCCACCATCCCCCACATCACCCCAACAGCCCCCCAACACCATCCCCTCCACTCCCACCCACAAACACTCAAGCGGAACACCCCCTAACTTTACCCAACCCGACCGCAACGCCACACATCCCCCCTCCCCACCCGACCACTCTATTCACCCATTCTCCATCACACTCACGAAAAACCAAAAGATCCTCACCCCCATGATACCCCCAGTTCCTCTCCCCCGCAACACCTTCCAACCTTTCCCCCCTCACTCCCCAACCTCTTCACACCTTCAGCCTCATTTCAAAACCACCTTCCCCCACCCCCATACCCACTTCCCACCACCCGTTCTCCTCCCCTTTTCACCACCTACCACCACAACCCCCCCCCCCCTTCAAAACCACTCTCACAAACCCCCCAATACCTTTATTCCCTCTTTTTTTTTCCGGCCGTTACCCCCTACCCGTCCCGCCAATGCCACCGACCATAAGCTTCCGCCTGTTATCCCCCCCTCCAACCAAAGCACACACGTCGCCCAACCCACTCAGATACACCCAACTTACCCCAGGTAAGACCCCAACTCCCCCCCAACACCAACTCTCACCGCACACTCACTGTTCCCAACTCACCTCCAAACCACTTCCCGACACCATCTTCCCTCGCTCAAACCCTCACCACATGACCCACGTTTCCTTCGACATACCACAACCTCTCGCACCACAAGCCCGCTCGCTAGCTTTCCACCTCCACCCCCTGCACAAGAACCCCCAGACCGACTCCAGAAATTCCCCCCCCACCCCCCCCGGCTAACCCCCTTCCTTCCTCCCCCCACTCAGACCGCGTCACACGCTCCCTTCCCCTTCCCCACAGTAGCCACAACCCCCTCAACTTTCCTCCATCCGGCCCTCAATGGCCCGACCCGAGCTTCTCAGATAGTATACCAAAGTACGGTCCTCGTTCTTGAGGCATTGCTTTAAATTTTCGTTTGTTATATTCCCATTGTAAGAAGGAGATGAACTCGTTTTCCCATTTTTTGTTGTTATCGTTATTGGCGATTAGAATATATTTACATGATTGTTTCGAGGAATTCCATGTGCATCTCAATTTACATTTGTATGTATGAAACACTAGGCTTGAGGATGTTTTAACCTCACAAAGTTTTTTATGATGTTATCTTACTAGAAAAGCTTTTTACAATAATTCTGGCAAAACAAAAATTGAAATTTTATGAAGTAACAGACTCGTTTTTCATGTCCTAATGTAAGATGTATACACTAATATTTTAATTGCATTGGGGTGTCCTATCGAGGTAACTTTCGTGCGTCTAGCGATGCGATCTTGTTTATCTAATGGCAATTGATCTTAGGACTGGCTACTGATTCTGATCTGATGGACATCTTCATGACATACTTATTTTGAATAACTTTCAATGGGCTGCTGAAGCTCTGTACATTCTTTCTCAACATGATTTTTGTTTTATATGGTTTACATCTTATGAATAGGGCTACAGCAATTTTTTCGCATGAGCTGACGGTTCTCGCAAATTTCACATATTTCGTTCGTTTCATCTGTAAGTTGCTTAAAACAATCAACAATCGTGAAGAAATATCATAGCGATCGAAAATGATCTGAAAATTACATGTAGGCCCTATATATGCGAAGTAACTAAATTTCCTTAATTGATTGTGGCATACGGGAGGTGATAACGCATCTTGAAAATTTTAAGAAAGAAGCCAAGTCTCTCCCAATAGTTTTCCACCTTGTAGTAAAAAAGATAAGGTAAAATTATGTACAATGGCAGACGTTTCATGACTTACTCACGGCCTCAGTGACAGTAAATTCAGTAAAAGCAGAATTGATGGGTTTCGAGGGGATATAGATCTGACACCTTATGATGAATCCTGGAATTTCTTTGAATGTATATCCTGGAAATGTCCTGGAAAATGGTTTCCCAGATCCAGTAGGAACCCTGGTGTAATATTGCTTGGGTGTATGAATATTGCGGATTGGGAAGAATCTGAACCACGTTTCATCGAATAAATCTCAAGTATAAGCTTAGTCCGGCTGGAGATCCACTGAATGACTTAATCTATGAATATATACATGAACACTATGCTTGAAGTACACATGAAGTATACTTGATCATGCAGTTTTATCATTAGCGCGATAAGATGACAGATTTGGCAACTTTAGCTGGCTGTAGAAATTCATGATTTTCTGTAAGCTAAGAAGTTCAACTACATCGATTGATGGCAAACACGCCTGCATATAATTTTTTCTCTTCATAATGCAATTAACATCCATATCTAGCCTAGTCCTATACTACAAAAATAAATTCCAATATGAATGTTCATTTCATATTCTAAAACGAAATGCAGAGTAGAGTCTAGCATTTTAGTGCTTGCTTTACATCATTTTATGATGCATTACGAACAAATGCCGTGATGCAAATGAAACAAGCCATCGAACAGAGAATAGTTCAAGATCACTACGCAGAAGAATCGGTTATGTTACAATATATTCAGGACTTTCAAACGGACTCAACAATTCAGGACTCGAATTGTTTGAAAGAGTGATGCGGAGTCGGAGTCCCGGAGTCGTATCAGTTTTGCTTATAACTAGACCCGAAATATAATACAAAGAAATTATTTATCCTCGTGCATAGCTGTAACTGTCTTGATGTCAACTTTCTCCGTTAGACAAAAGTACAGAGACACTAGTGCATGCAAAGCTTGTAATAGTTGAGGGAATGAACCGTGATACTGAAAAAAGGATTTAGTAGAGATGATTTAGTATAGAAGACAAAGCTTTCTAGCCTCGATCACACCTACGCACCAAAGGTCACATCAGAGACAAAAGTAAAATAATAGTTTGTTTGAGAACATTACATTTTAACCTAACGTCAATCGTGTGATGGCTCCTCCAAAGCGCATATTAAAATCGAAAGTGTACCCATATTTTTTGGTGAAGGATGGGGGATTTTCCTGCCTAGTAGAAACTGGAGAAAGCCCACGTGAAACACACATCAAGAAGATAGGAGGAGCCGAGTCGTACGACGTATGCATTCAACTGAAACCGACGTTTGATCAACTTTCATCGAAAATGATTGATTATTGATACAGCAATGATCCCTAAAAATAGGTTCAGGTAAGCCTATAATGATCTATGATGTAGGTTACCAGTTAATTTTTCAAAAACTAGGCTTTATATATTGGCCACCCGGAGTCGGAGTCCTATCAACCCCTGGAGTCGGAGTCGTAGTCCTATCAAAATGATAGAACTCCGCATCCCTGGTTTGAAAACATGCTGTCGAGAATTTGTGACGAGATTGATTTGCACTTCACCGAAAAAAGGATGACCGATAAATTTCCAAGATCAATCGTGAATCTTTTGAACAGAGAAGGCGATGACTTCCTCTGAAATTATGAAGACAATAGAAGAAATCTGAAAGAGCCTTACCTAAATCGTTGCAGACAATCCTTCAGAAGATGGGTATCCTAGTAACTTCAGTGCAGTTTCAGTCATAACAAGAAAAATTTCATCTACAGAACAGACTACTGAAATCGGATTTCATCTTCAACTTATTGACGACTGTCATCTTAATATCCCACCTACAGAGTGTAGACGATCTGGAGAGAGCATTTGTTATTCTTTTAAGAAAATTGAACACAACACAGACAATGAGACAAAACAATAGATGTGCTTCATTTCCTCCATCAGAAAGACAGTTATTGCAGTTGACAATTGTGACTATTTTAACATGACTTGCCCATATGCATAGATTTGATACCTTCAAGAGTCGCTCGATGAAAATAAGTTTGATGATATTCATTTTATAACCGGTAACACTGGTAATGCCGGTTTTATCACTGTCCAAATGCCGAAATACCGGTATTGTGAAAATGATCCGGTTTCGCGACCCTAAACACAGCGTTATGCCAGTTGCGATGATTTCGAGGGCGATTGACTGACTGCCTTTTTGCAGATTGACAACAGACCCGCACCTTGCTTCCCATATCGAATTGAGGAGACAATACTTTGGAATCCTGGACTGTCTGACAAGCAGCATGGATGCACGACACAATCAGACAGACCTCAAAGTTGTCCAAATGATGGAAAGTGTCATTTTGAACGCTTCGAACAATGAGAAAATATCAACTGAAGATAAGGAACGCTTGCAAAATATGTGCGGAGTACTTTGGTCTGATACAAGCTTGAAAGACGACGTGGCAAACCTTCCGTTTCTCATTAAGATGCATGATTCTGACCAGTTGCATCCCTCAGTGAAGCGTGTCATGAGAATCGATGACGTTTGTGACGTGTTTAATAAGATGAGAAGTGCCAAGCTATCGTGTCCAGCTCTCCATTCTTTATTACTCGTACAATTGTATATGACAATTCCCATGCGCACTTTTAGTGTTTTGTGACGACTCAAGGACTGGACTAGAGCACGAACATGTGCAAATCGTTTGAATAACGTCATGTGCGCCACAGTTGACAAACAACGCCTCGACGATCTCAATTCTGAAACAGTATCCGCCCAATTTTCTGAGCGAAATGAACGCCCAAGAAAGTACTTCGGATCACTCGAAACATAATTTCTTTGCATTGCTAAGAAAGGATCCGACCTAAAGTTGATAATTTAGCTGATCGTGAAACTAGATTTAATCGTCAGTGCGATGCAAAAAAGTCGCAATTAATGTTGAAAAGAGGTTCACTCTGACATACATGTATGCTTGTATGCTCTTTTGATTTTGATACATTTTTCAGTGGATACCTCGTTGAAAACCCCATGTATTTCCTTCTCTTCTAAAGAACTGTTTTCAATTGCAATAAAGTACAGAAGTGTCTTCTTAAGAAATTTGTTGTTCAAAAACTATTAATAAAAGCTATGTACAGGCCCAACATTACGCGTATTCACGCCTCTTCAGGGGCAAAAAGTTGAAAACGTCAACTAAAAAAGTCCGTACCGCGCACAAGAGTTTTCTGTTTGCGGCAATCATGTTTCAGTTGTTTTTGAGATTTAACGTCGAAGTAGAAGTACACGTATTTCTGATGAAGTAGCTTTTGTCTTTGCTCAGACGTTTTTCAGAAACAATGAATTAATTTTGAATGGACATGGGGTAGCTAGCTGCTTCATCTTGGTATGGTAATGAAAACTGCAGCAGATTCCATGTGTCGCCAGTGTTTTCAATTTTTTAATTGACAAGATAATATCAGCCAACTAGGCAACTCGAAAGCATGATGTTACGCGCTTATGCACACTCATAGACCCCTACACTAAAATACACTAAAGAATCAAAGCATGCTACACTGAAGTGATATTTGTAGGGTACGGCTGAGCCCAACAAAATTAGAAGTCATCAGGCATTTCAGTGAAGAAGCATGTTATTTAGCCTTTCAATATCCCAAAGGTTTCACCCCACTCAGCGGCTAGTCTCGGCCAAAGTCTCGTGTAGTTTATCCATCATGTTATCATACGCAAATAACTTAGCTTACGTGTTATACAGTACTTAATGTTTTAATTATTAGAGTTTAATTTAATACAGCAAAACTTTAATGCTTAGGGCATGAAAGTTATTATATTCAAGTCTAACATTAAAAATCCGGAAGTTCATATTGAATTCTTATTGAGCCTGAATACATGCTGTCTCTTTGAGGGCAGACGATAGAATGGATTACAATGGTAAAAGCTTGAAACTGATAAGTAATCACATGACAAGTTACACTTAGGCTCTGGTACGCATGCTTATAAGCTAATAAGTTGTAAGAAAGCGTAAAATACAGCAAGAGAAGCTAAGTAGGTTAAGCCAGAAAAAGAGAAAGATTAGAAATTTAACGCGGAATCAGTTGACAGTCATACAGGTACTCCTTCAACACACAGAGATGGCTTGTTCAGACGGATGCACAAAACTTCAGTTATCTTCAGTTGAAAACTTGTGCGACACTGTCGAATAATGCGGAATGAGTCTATTGAACCTCTGTTACATGATAGGCGATGCTGTGTGATTGCGGAGGATGGAAGGACGCTCATGAGCTCTTGGACACTCTTGAGCGTGGACGCTGCTTGCCATCTTGACAACATTTGGGATTGTGATCCTTTATCCGTTTCTCCAGAGGCCTCAACGTTCTGCCAACATAAACTGCTCCGCAGGCACAGTGGTAAAAATAGAGGACATTGCTTCTTTGACCAGTCGGGATTGCGTCGTTGGGAGCTGACGGGGCTACTTGGACGGTTCGAAACCAAGGACGAGGATCCACGTGTGGGTACCCTCTTTGAATGACGCATCGTATAATGTCGGTCTTCATACAAGCTGCTTCTCTGGTATATTGTAGATCGTACTTGATGACCTTCCTTTCATACGTGGTGTGATCCTACTCCATCTAACTTTTATAACGCATCCTACTTCAGATAGTAATTTAGTTCTTTACGTCATGAGAAAACTGGATGCCCTAAATTTTTGAGTGTTGGTGTGATCCCAAAACCTACTTGCCTATTTTTTCAAAATTTTCAAACATTTTTGTCTGAATTTCAAGATTTTCCTATAAATTCTAGCGATTTAGAATTAATATATTTAGATTAACTTGACAGTTAAGCTATCACTAATAACCTGACTAATAATTAACGGAAAAACAAATGTTTTGTTCCAGAAAACAGTTTACTTTTCAATGTATGAGCCGTTAGCATTCGTCACTTTTTGCCAACGAAGTCTCAATTCACAAAAAGCTTTATGAAAAAATTCCGGTGTCAAAGAATCAAAAAACTCAGTAACTGCATCCCGCAGTTCAACTGCGATTCAAAATGGTGTCCACGAAGATGCTTTGAGGAATCTAAACAGATAGAAGTCACTTGGGGCCAAGTCAGGTGAATAAGGAGATGGCTCAATAGTTGAAATCCGTTTCTCGTTAAGGCATTGGTTGTCTCCTGCGAGGTGTGAATCGGAGCATTGTCATGAAGCAAGTAGAGGGGAATGTTTCGTGGCTTCCTCGCTTCAGATAACAGATTGGAATAATATTCGCTATTGATTCTTACTCCTTTATCCGCAAAGTCAACCAGTTGGATTCCGAAGCGTTCCAAAGACCGTCAGCATCAACGACCGGCGATGTGATGTTCCGGATCGCATTTTCAAAGGGGCAGACTCGCCTGAGCAGATTCTCGCTTACTTTGAGGCAGATACAAACTTAAAGGTGTTTCATCCTCTGTAAGGATGCAGTTCAGAAACTGATCTCCGTGCATTCCGAGGAGATTGACTGTGCCGCCAGAAGTCTGTTCTCCTTCATTTCAGGGGTACGAAACGTGGATGGCCAGTTTGCGATATCCAAGTCTTTCGATGATGTCATGACAGGAGTGATAATGTTTCGCAACTCTCTCTCACGGTTATCCTTCTGTGTGCTGTAATCACTTCATCGCACTGACTCGATTTCTCTTCCGGAATCTCCTGCGGCCGACCAACAGTTGAAAAATCTTGCTCCACAGATTGTCTTCCGCGTTTAAATTCGCTTATCCAGAAATAAGCAGTAGTTCTCGATGGAGCTTTTGCTTCCATATGCCAGGCTTAATTCCTTTAGAAGGTCACCATTAGCGAAGCCGCGGATCAGGAGGTATCGTATCACACTGCGATATTCGACTGAAGACACGCTTGTCACATCCATCATGAAAACTGATAGAACAAAGAACCATCGTTGACACGGATTTCTTAATGAATGCGTGCTGAATGAACTTCACTGATTGATATCGTAACACATGAAGCAATTAACAAAAGACGTGCAATATTCATGGCAAAGATATCCGTCAAATAAGGTACAAATACTATAACAATAAGACACATCGGATCTCGATCAATTCAGAAAATACAGAAATTCATGTTAAAATGTAAAAATATTTTTTAAAAATAGAAAACTGACCGGAAAAATTTCGGCGACCATATTTCTCATGCCTTAAAGACCTAAATTTACATCTGAAGTAGTATTCGTTATCACAGGTTATCTGCAAGTAGGTTAGTCCGGGACATTTTGGATCACACCACGTATGTATGGACTTTTCTTCGGACCTTTGGTTGGCTACACGTAGGTTCAAGAACCAGGAAGTGTAGCCGGCCATTCTTCATTGACGTACATGTCAGGAAGGCGATCTCGGAGTCGATGAACTCTCTGGAACAAATGCGGCGGCAACGATTGAAGAACGACCTCAACAAATTGATTTTGTACCGCTTAGGACAAGACGCATCGTAATTGATACAAATATCAGTGAACGAAGACTTGCGATAAAAGGAATTTTTAATTACACCGCTCATGTTGTGGATTTTGACGTCGAGGAATTTGCTGCCGTCTTCTTCCGTGAATTGCATACTGGGGTGCATTCTCTTCAAACTGTTGATGAATTCTCACGCATTTCGCTATCAATCGCAATATGGATATCGTCGACATATCTAAAGTAAAATACTGGTCGCGCTCACTTGGCAAAAGTGAGCAGGTGCCGTTCGTGGTGGCCAACAAAGATATCAGCGAAGGATCCACTTGAAGGGCTACCTATTGCAAGCCCATTCACCTTGGTGTAAAGTTGCTCATTGGAAAAACAAACCACATATCAGTAGCCACCGAGCGAAGTAGCAACAGTAGGTTTTCTTCATTGATAGGAAGCTCTCTAACCTTCAGGGATTCTTGCCTGGACCGGAACCACTTGTCACAGACGACATCGGTCATTTCGTCGACGGGAATGCTCGTGAAAAGACTCTGGATGTCTGTAGAGCACAAAGTAAGTCCTTCGTTCAGTTCGTTGAGACCCACGCAACGTATCTTGTGGCAAAGTCAAAGGTGTCAATCACTGTGCGCGTTCTGTAGTCGTGAATTATTGGCTTTAGAAACCAATCATCCACTTTCCTGGCATACCGAGTCGACCATGGAGAGGATTGGTCGGAATGGGAAACCATCTTTATGGAATTTGGAGAGTCCATGTGTATGCTACATTAACCAATCAATTAATGATTTGAATTTGAATAGCAAGAACTAAGGTATTAATTTAATGCTTTTGCTGTACATTTTCTTTAACAGACAAATAAATAAGACAGAAAAAGAATTTGTCAACCTAGGAAAGAATATAGAATGACAATTCAAGAAGATTCAAGATACACCAAATAACGTTTTTTCTGACTGACCCTGTTTACATGTGTATGTATTACTAGTATCCTTTGCCTTATCCTCACACTTTCTCGTGTTTTAATGCTGGGAAGTTCGCAATCTCTACTTTCTATTTGTTTCTGTTTTTGACTATGTTAACCTTCTATTGTAGATCACAAGAACTAAAAGTGGTGATGATCTGAAAATATCAGCTTTGAAACGAGTTCTCTTCAGTTTCTGTGATATTAGTGATAAACTGGGCTACTGTCAAGGTCTTGATCGAATAGCGGCAACCTTATTGCTCAATGTTGATGAGGAGATGAGTTTCTGGGGATTGCATGTTATTGTTCGGCGACTTCGTTCAGAGAACTATTACACCTCCTCTCTGCGCGATGCTCAGGTTGATCAACGCGTTTTTAAAGACCTAATTGCCTCTCATGCACCGGCTGTGAGTCAGCGTCTTTGCGAAATGAATGTTGATATTTCAATTTTCAGTATTACATGGTTTCTCACCCTTTTTGTTGACGGATTTCATTGGACAATTTTTATGAAAATCTGGGATTCGTTCCTGTATGAAGGAGACAAAATGCTATTCAGGTATGCTGTTGCAGTTGTGATTTACTTAGAACCTATTTTGTTGAAATTGGAAGATGCACAAACATTGTATAAGGTATTGCGCAATGCTGGACAGTATGTAAAGGATCACAACCGATTGACACAAATAGCGTTTGGTTCATTAAAGTCATTTCCTAAACGTCGAATAACGCAGAAACGCATGGATTACGCTGTAATTGTTGACAAAGAAATAGCAAGAGTTAGTGAAGAACGCTCCAAGCGTCAGAAATCAGATATATTTAAAGCAGATATGTTCCCCATGGAATCGGATGATGAAGACTATTGCGAAGTGAAGTTTGATGATTAGTTTCTTCGATATCCAATTGAAACATGAAAGGTTTTGAATAGTAATATTCCATTATTGATTTTTGTATGCAAGTGTTTTATATACTGTACTAGACTTTCTCACAACAATATCTTGGCTCCAAACTATGGCGATAATGTCTTGAAGTTTTAATGATGCCTGTCTGTCTACCAAAGATGCACCTGAACTGATTTATTATATTCATGATCGCCATTTCTTCCTCGATTTGTCTTATGTACGAAAAATTTGATAGCTGCATATACTTCCTCATACACGGATTTTTAGTTCATGATTTTCCTTGATCATACATTTTTATCCAAAAGCTGTAATCCGTCACCTCGATGTATTGAGTAGTTATTCAATATATAGAAGTGTACTCTATGATAAAATCTTAACGTGTATCATTACTGATTCATACTTGCACTTGCATTGGAAATAAGTTATTGTATTGTATGCTTTTAAGTAGGCTACAAAGATGTCCTTCATGATTGCATTTGTTAATTTCTCGAATGTTGAATATTTCTTACTTTGAGGTATTACTTTTCTGAAATGTCTTGTTTTTGATTATTGTCAATTTCGCTTGTATTAAAGTTTGATACCTCAGGTTAATTATCCTTCTTCTGTAGCAACATGCAACTGATATGTAATGTTCTAACTTGTTACATTCTTGTCCATTAACTCCGCTGTACTGATGTTGGAAATCAGAGTCGATCTC
This sequence comes from Prostheceraeus crozeri, assembly GCA_907163375.1. Lineage (NCBI taxonomy): Eukaryota > Metazoa > Platyhelminthes > Polycladida > Euryleptidae > Prostheceraeus > Prostheceraeus crozeri. The sequence continues at coordinate 240,990 of CAJQUW010006790.1, read as the reverse complement.
CCAAGTCGCAAAGCATCCACTTAGGCAATATATTTAGTCAAGAAGCATTTTGTGTTGTTTTCGAACGATCGTTAGCATCTGATTTTCTCAAAATTACCGCCAAGAATGAATGCATCCTAACATGTTGATCCGCTATTGTCTTAATTTTGTGCACCTTATGTGTCACTGAAGCCCTGATGGCGAGTCGCTAACATTATGATGATATTAACATCATGCCTCATGCAGGTTATCTTAACGATGCAGGATGCATGCAGTTCTAAGACAGGATGCAGTCTCTACTTCTTTTTAATTATTTAATTTTTAGTGCTAATTAATACCCCTGAAGTCTTGAAATTTCAGTCCAGATTCGGACGAAATATAAGTAAAAGTTCGACAATTCTATGGAAAATTAGTTGACACAATAAAAATAGTTCCAAATAATTTCGCTAGTCCTCGAAGAGTACAGAAAAATGCATGACTTTAGAAAATGTCCAGCTGTCGGACGGTTTGTCAAAATATTCAGATGAGAATGAGCTTCTTAAGCTGAAACTCAGAAAAAACGAATACTTCAGTGGTAAATTATTAGCACGAGGCTGCCATGTAGACATATCATGCTTGCGAGGTCCTTCAAATTACTGCAGACGTCTGGTCGGCGATACAAGTTACAAATGGCGTATTTATAAATACAGAATAGGTGGATATTCTATGACTAAGAAATTCCAAGATCTAATAAAAAATGTGTGGCCTTCATTTTGACGCAACTTCAACCGATGAGCTCGTTTCAACTGAGAATAATTTTGACCTAACAGTAGGCCTAAACCCATTCAGGATAGTGTCAACAGCAGCATTGAATGCATGCCACTTTATGGTTAGATCGAGGATTGTAGCATCGATGGGGCTTCTCACATCTGCCCGACGAGGTTTTCCATGTCGGGACTCCTACGTCGGCATGATTGGGAAGCTTCGGGAATCAAGTCAGATCGGGCCGACGAAAGAAAACCTCATCGGCCCGATGAAATTTTTAAAACACCATATCAACAAATGAGAATCTTAATCGCAAAGTATACAAACTGAATTTAGAGAACGGTTCAGAAATATTTAATTAACAGTACTTTTACCTTGTGTGCAACGAAATCAGTAAGAATCATCTAACAAAGACAATCGGTAAGCTGTGATGTAAAAATTATTGGAGATTATAAAAATTAAAAACTAGACTCTACATAATTGCCACTCGGAGTTGGAGTCCTATCAACCCCCAGTGTCGGAGTCCTATAAAAATGATAGGACTCCGCATCCCTGGTGCTTATACATAGGCTAATAGGCACAATATATTGTTAAATTCATGTTATATTAGACCAATTCATGATCTAAGTAGCCAATTTCTAATCGACAAACATTTCATTAACAATTGCACAAACCAAAACATGTTTCACCACAGCGGCGATTATTGTCTGTCATTCCCCGGGTAAACACCTAAACCTATTATCAAAGTTAGAATCAATAGGCAACCAACTATTATGTAACTGTTCGCCTTTTATTATACCTTTTTAAAATGCACACGAGTATATACAGCATCCGTGCACTTGTACCTTCTAAATGAAGTAAACAAAGCATTCCAACTCAACCTTCATTCTTTCTTCAATTCTATTCTATTCTTACTGACATTGCAAAATTGTCAATCGATAACATCTGAATGCCATTTTTCAGGCCCACTTTTTATCATACGGGCTATGAGTTCTTTTTCAATCGAAAGAAAAGACAAGTTACACAATCTCTCATCGGATATACTCGTCCTAGAAGATCTTTTAATTCTTTTGAGAGTAGAGAAGGATCTTTAAGGACAACTAGACACGCTAAGCGTGGTGAGTGTTTTGTGTAACTTTTGAGTCGTGGGAAGAACATCAGAAAAATCACGTATCAACAGGTTCAAAAACCCTGCTGTACTTACTGTCTGCCCAACAAACTCATCGGTTTTATACAAAAGGTGCAATCATAGAGTAAGTATGTTAGGTAGTATAGAGTGGTAACTCCGCATATATTTATTAAATCCCCAATGTGCATGCAGTTTTGATTTTATTAAATGAGCTCAAGGGAGATACAGTCGGAATTGTTTCGAAATGTGAGATATACACATCTATGCAGCTGTGAAGAAATTACAACGGAATTGACTGATCATGATAGCAGAGCAGAAGGAAATGATATTATTTTACATATCGTCCGTGTCATGACAGCCTTGGAAAGGTAATATTTGCTAAATTGACAACTCGATGACCTGCTATTGCTTTCATGAATTAGAAACATGAAATTTCAGCCAAGAAGGTAAATAAGATGTCGACTTTTTCATGAAGACTTCCATTATAAAACGGATCATGAAATTCCCTTGATAATCAGCCTAATTTCTGCTTAGCTAGGATGCTTATTAGCAAATATTCATTCCTTTTGATGTCCACCTTGTTGCATACTACTTACTTAGAGGAGTCATCAAATTGGCAAAATTTTGACTTTTTTTAGAGCTACTCAAATATTGTTTTGGACCACGGGAACGTAATCTCCGCGAGAAACTGAATCTTTTCATTTAAAAGTTTTCACTGTATACAGATACTTTTTTTGAGTCGACACTCTACCTACGAGTATCCCCACGGACGTCTCGATATGGCTTGCAGGCAGCCAGGACACGACACGGCGTAGCGCTTTGTCTGCACAACCAACAAGTAGAGGCCATTCTTCCTTAGCGTGCGTATCGATTCGAATGGTTGACTGTCGCTATTGTATTCATTCTGCATGCTACGAGTAATGTGAGACAGTGATCTTACATTGTACGCTCTTCCTCTGGCTGCCATCGTCAAATTCTGTGCACATTCTTAATAAGGACTGGGATGGAAGTGCTGCGCCCCAGGCTGCAAGACAGGCTACAAATCTGACCTAAAAACTCGAAATGTGACTTTGCATTGCTTTCCTCAAAACCCTTCGACTCTATCAGCTTGGTTACGACGCATAACGCGGGAAGGTTTCGAGCCTCTTCATCATCAAGACTGTGCTCACTTCATTTTGTTGTCACTGACTTTATTACTGAAAGTGTAGATCGAACAAGGAAAACGGGTTTATTGAAGAATCAAAGATTGAAGAAAGATGCCGTTTCATCAAAATTTACAATTTACCATCATATCTTTCCTTCGACGCTCCAACTTCAAGGCCAACTATATGCGCAGCGTCTGTGAAGCGACAAGACAAAGGAAACAGGAGGACTCAAGAATTGATTTGTGAGATGTGGGAAGAAGATCGTGTTGACAATCTTCAAAGACTATATGACAAGTTTAGCGCCTACGAGTTAAGCCATCGGGCTTCATCGCCGTTCGTGATTCTGAATCAAATAGTGCGGATTATTACATTCTCATTGATACTTCGGAAATTCCTAAAGTAAGAGCTTCAGTGAAAGTCAACTTGCTCAACTTGTTCAGTGAAAGGCATCTTGTTTGGGTGTTCAATTTGATGTAGGCCAGAGTAACTGTACGATCGACATTAAAACAATCCGACAGTTTAGCGATTTTGTAAATTTGCTAGCGTACTTGAATTCATTGAACTCAATTGATGAAGCGAAGTCTTTGATTTTGAAATCACTAGTATCAGAATTAGCTGCTCAAGTAGCAGAAAGACTCGACACTGATTTAAAGCGACGTGTTTTGTTCTTTTGTGAACAGCTGGAATGCGCCTTTTTAAAGTCTAATAGCAGACGTTATTCTAGTAAATTGTACGTACAATCATTGTTGTGGTATTCAGCGAGTCCGGCATGCTATAGAATGCTATTGGCAAGTAAGACTTTGCATTCCTTCAGTTCGATCTTTACAACGGGTTTCTTCTAAATTAGCTGTTTCCCAGGGGTCAGACTGTACGAATTACTTGCGTTTGCGTAGCCAAAATTTAGGTGAAAACGAAAGGAAGGTTAGCCTCGTTTTCGATAAGGTTTACATTTCACATGTTGGAGGAAATATTGTTGGCTTATCTGACCACGAAAACAAATCTGCAACAATGATTCCCACATTCATGATGCGGTCAATGTCGTCTAAATATAGAGACGTCGTAGCCCCCTATCCACTTTCTCGTTTCAACACCAACATTCTAAAAAATTGCTTCAATGAAGTTTTCCGAACAGTGGTAGATAGCGGTTTTGATATCATAATGACAGTAGCTGATAACCATGTGGTAAATCGTTCATTTTTCGTCCAACTGTTGCACGGAGAAATGAAGCCTTATGTTAAAAACCCCCTCGATTGTGAAAAGAAACTCTTCATTCTGATCGATCCCACACACACGTTTAAAAATGTGTATAACAACTTTCACAATCGTAAGCTTTTTGCTTGCCCATCATTTGAGGTTGAAGAGACATCGCCTTTCCATCCATCATTTGAGCATATTCGTGAATTGTATGAGGAAGAATCATCAAAGCCTTTGAGGATGGCAAAGAAACTGAATAAGACAGTGGTGTTTCCCACTAATATACATAAAACCTCAGTTGGATTAGCAGTGTCTGTTTTCGACGAGTCAACTTCAACCGCCCTGCGATATTACAGCGAAACGAAAAATTCTGATTGGACAGAAACAGCCAAATTCATAGAAATTGTTACTAAACTGTGGGGAATTTTGAATATCAGATCATCCACTATAGGCAAGAACAAGCGCGATCCTCTACGTTATCCTATCACATCTTCTTCTTCTGAGCAGTTACGATATTTAAGAGACTTTTCAGTGTTTCTTAGAAAGTGGCGGAGTTCAGATACAAAAGGTCTCTCCTCGGAAACTTTTATGGCCTGCATTCAAATGTGTGAAACGATTCCTTTAATTTGCGAGTGCCTGTTGAACGAGTTCAACTTCAAATCCATCCTCACAGCAAATTTCCAGAGTGATTGTCTAGAATCACGCTTTTCATGGTACAGGCAACTCTCGGGTGCCAACTATTGCATCAGCGCACGCCAGGTCTTCGACAACGAAAAGACAATTAGAATCGTTTCGCTCCCCGGTCGAGATGATAGATTCCATCCGAGCTGTCGAAGCACAAGAGAAAGATGTTAGCGAAGATATTACTTTTTTCAAAGACAAAATTGATATTACCAAGATTGATGAGTTGAGTGAATCGGATTTAGATATCCTGTATTATGTTTCGGGTTATGTTTCAAGAAGTGTTTCTCGGTCATTAAAACTAGGCTGTGAGACTGTAAGTCATCGTTATTTGTAGCTGATTGCGACAAAATGTTTGACTTAGCGTAGTTCACTCTGAATTGTTTGCCTTTTTCAAGGAATTGAATAGAGGAGGTCTTTGCTCTCCTACTGACCGCGTATATTCGATACGTGGAACTGCATATACTGTATTTTACCAAATCATTGAAAGTGACTTTTCGAAAAACGAATTCCTCAGTCGAGGACATGAAAAATTTCTGTTTGTCCGTTTGGTATGTGAACTGATACACGACAGGGTAAATTTATACCTGTTGAATGCGTGCCCTGATTGTAGCAAAGCATTGCATGAAAATGTCATATCTTGTCTATTCAACACCATGTGTAAAAATTTTTTGAGAGACCTAAAGAACTCTTCTGCTTCTAAATCAGCAGAGAGAAAGATCAAGAAGCTCAATTCTTCAAAGTAATAGTTCTATTGTCTGAATATATGGATATCATTTCTACAACTGTGTTTTCCTATATACAGCTCCCGCCATTGATATCCGGACAAAACTAAAATTTTGGCATTTTCTACCTTTTGTTTGAAATAAAGCTGTATACGAATAATTTGATCACTTCAGAAGACATTATTTGCATTAATGTGTAATAAACACTTGTTAGCAATGTGGTAAACGCATATTGCCTACCTTGGCATAGATATCTCACCAAAAACCGATATGTACCACAATTAAGGTCTACTAGTTATTGCTTGCTAAAATGATGATACACGCTTTTTCTCATCCAGAGTTTCACTGCAGCAATATAACGGTACACGCTGATCGGAAGATGCTTAGTATTGGCTCGCTACGACTAATCAGCACACAGCGTGCTGAATCATACAATAGACATTCATAGTGCACAGTAGACGAGAGCCGTAGTGTCCTTGTTGCAAAACAAATCTCTCTTGTCTTGATAGTGACTTCTCCATTATCAAAATGCCGAAGAGAGGTAAAGAACTGTCGCCTCGCAAGCGAGCAACTGCCGTTTCTTTATTGAATGAAGGATATACCGTCAGAGCTGTTGCCCACCAAACAGGTATCGCCAAGTCAACGGTTGGTGACCTCAAGAGATGGCCACGAAATCCTAAGGGTTACGGTTCTCCAAAGAAGCGGAATGGTGCCACGAAAAAGACTTCTTCAACAACTGATCGTCTCATTATTCGTGAGTGCATGAAGCACAGGTTTTCAAGCGCTGCTGCTATTCGCAGAATGCTCGGTGATGTTGTGGCGAATGTCAGCATAAGGACCATTCAACGTCGCCTTAATCAAGCCGGACTGAAGGCTAGACGCCCAGCTCGAAAGGCATTTGTTAATGCCTATCAACGACGACGTGTTCTTTTCGCCAAGAAGTATCTCTCTAAGGATGAAGATTATTGGAAAAGAATGATCTTTACCGATGAAAGCACGTTCGACATCTACGGAAATCGCGGCAGCATCAAGGTTTGGAGACGCCAGAGTGAGCGATACTCTCATGAGTACATTCTTCCAACGATCAAACACCCTCCGAGTGTCATGATATGGGGCGTGTTTTCTTATAATGGTGTCGGACGCTTCCGGATTTTCGAGAGAGGTGAGAAAGTGAATCAAACAGTGTATAAACAGATTCTTGAGCGAGAGCTTCACATGACAATGGATGAACTGTATCCCAACACCCAAGCATTGTTTCAAGACGACAACGCACCTTGTTATAGAGCAAAGAGCATACTGCGATATCTTGACGAGCATGATATCCCTCACATCAGAGACTGGCCTGGTCAGAGCCCCGATATCAACCCCACTGAGAATTTGTGGGCAGATATCGGGACCGTTATTCAGAAGAAAGCTCCAACAAACCGCCAGGAACTGATAGCAGCCATCGTCAGTGCTTGGTACAGATGCATTACCCCCTCCCGCTGCCAAGCGTTGGCTCTGAGTGTCCCGAGACGTCTCAGAAATGTTGAAAGAAACAAAGGTTTCCCCACAAAGTACTAGAATGATCATTGATGACGATTTCCCATGTCCTATTTTCGTTTTTTGCCTCATGATGTGTACTGTAAAAGATTTTGTATTACCAGAAGTAGTGTTTTCTTGGGCAGTATTGAAGATCGGGCATTAACTCATTAATCAAAGTAAAAGAAAAACAGTAGCTAAATTATGCCATAATAATGAACAAACCATAGAACAATCAATAATACGCATACAGGATTGACATAGATCAGCTAACTTACTCTACATTTCAATAATATGACGATTTCTCTGAAAAATCGTTTTTGTCCGGATATCAATGGCGGGAGCTGTATCAATGATCACTGGAATCAGAGTAGGCCTACTAGGCCTATGTCGTTCGCTTGTGTCTAAACAGGTACGTCTAGATCTAGAACATATCTTTATTGTATTAGAAAGTATATAACATAGATATACACTTTATTTGATATGTTCTGTACAAGTGATTCGACAGATAGTCTGCAATATGATGCGTGATCAAAAATGAAAAATAAAAAATGATATAGGCCTGTATAGGCGATGTTAGCCTGAAAGCATGCCCTAATCATACACGGCTAAAACAGAATCTCGTCGCTTAATTTAAACGAAATAATATATGTACGGTGCTTCTATCTTCATGAGTGATATGTTACATAAGGTGCGAATTTCTGAATTCGGTCATATCATTAGTAGATACAAGATTATCGATGACAGCCACAAGCGTTGAATGAAGTCTACTCTCTACCTATGCCAATATTGATTTAATATTAGTGGCTCATCAATCGATATGCATGTATGTGTAATTGGACGGAAAAGTGAAATAGAACAGGTGTTTATATGTACCCAGTCATCTCTGCTTGTGGGTGTCGCAAAATCGTGTCGTGTCCTGGCTACAAGCCATATCGAGACGTCCGTGGAGTATCCCTAATCTATGGATAGAACAAAACAAATTATTAAGAGATAATAGCATTCCCGTAACACTGGGTAATGTTTGAGAGGAGCCTTTGCCCTGATGTCTCTGCCAACTCGAGACATTAGTGGATGACGTTCATCAACAAACGATGTTTCCATGCCAATACATGATCACATCAGACCTGTGTTCATCTTCTTAATATTGAATCTTCCTTCACCATGTAGATTTCACCACGGTATGATGCGTTACTAATAAGCTTCAAACATAGTAGTACAAATGTTTATAATTACCTATGGCAAGAATTAAATTTCTGAAATTTACTTTTGGAGCGAATTACTCGATCATTAAGAATGGAGCGGTAAAAGTTGGTTTAGCATGATAATTTGACAATAACCACTGTTTTCCTTAATTACCCTGGGAAATCGCCACTGCATATCAGTCCATATTCTAATGATGCGATAGTGCATGAGTCCATGAGAGTTCATGTCTAATTGTTTCGCAAACTTGGCTGATTTCAAACGTCGAGTGATTCTTCCATATAAGGTGGCCTTTTGGGGCATGCCTTTGGGGGAGAGATCGCTATGAAAGTTGGTGTGGAAGAATTCATTTCTCCTGGAAACACGTAAAATCAGCATGGTGGCACGATTTTTTCGATGACGAGATTAAAAATTGAAACTACTTGAATATTAAAAATCTCATTCAAAGTAGAAATGTAAGAACAAATATAGCGATGTACGCAAATGTTTACAATTCATCAAAAGTGTTACGAAAAAGAGATTGTATTGTGATTTCCCTCCGGAAACACAATCGAATCAGAAGGAAGGAATGAAACCCTGATTTTCCTTTGACATTTGCAGTCTTTTTTGTTTGAATGCTTCAGTAAAATATAGCATTAAGGTATAAGTGAAACATTTAAGTTTAAACTATTGAAACTTGCATTAATGTGAATGTGCTGCTAGATAGATTTTATCATAAAAAGTTGACGTGTTGTTTTTTGCTTCTACAGACTGAGTGATGCACATCCAGTAGAAATCAGTGTACTTTGCAGTTCCATTTAGCTAATTAGTTTGGTAACTTGATCCTGCGAACGAGCGACGAATCATTTCTAAGGCGGGGGAGGGCAAATAATCCTCAACATGTGTCATTTATTACGATTCAACACGGTAATTACTTGTGAAACCTAATTGTAAAGTGCAGCAAGTGTGAACAGTTTATCATTTTGTTTCATTTTGCTGCAACTACTTTGATTATTTGTAATCTTCATGCTTAATGAGACAAACCAAGGTAAATATGCTACATAAAACAGGAATATGATGTTCTTTCCTAGGTTGTGAGCTAGTTTCGATGCGCGAAGACAAAATTGGAAATTCCCCTTAGAGATTTCCGCAGAAAATTAACGTCCGTTTCAAATTTTGTTCTCAACTGAATCTCCAGACCGTTTCCTAAATAATTTGCGCAGCACCCTTGAATAAGACAACAATCTGTAGATTTTATAAATCAGTGACTGAAGCTTTGAATTCTTATACGTTAAATTATACTTATGGCATGATAGCTGATAATGCACTGAATTGCCTACCGAACAATCATAACAATAACTCTTGCCTACCTAACATCAATGAAAGCCAGTCGTAGCATCATGCGTTAGCCTTATGCATACAGATTGCAACAGCAAGTATAGATGAATGATATTCTAGAGGAGGGAAGCAGTTAGGAATAATCCTACAAACAAAAAGAAATTTTCTCCAAAATGGTGTTGAGCTACACTCGTTAGTGATCGGCTATCCGTGAGGTAGGAAATGGATTGAAGCTTTGATCGTCAAGTGTTCACTTGAATTTTACAGAATTAAATGATTTTCTCATTGGCACTTCGAAATTGTATTTGGTGACAGTATGTTGTGTGTAATTAACTGCATATCGGCCTACGTGTGTGTTGTGTTTTATGATTGCCATTCATGGGCTTGCTTTTGTGTGTTTGTATATCCATAAAAGCAATTATGTAGCCTATTGCTCATTCCGTGTAGCTTCCCCGCATAGCGGGCAGCTCTGAGCTCTACATTCATTCGTTCGTAGACTATTGACCCTACAGTAGGCCCACTACAAAGTCTTAGTTTGTTTCAGTCTCCTTCACCGAAGTATTCTCCATGCTTTTTAATGAGCATTCTTGCTTTGAGTGTCGGAATCTCAGTGCAAGTGAAATTGAAACGCTCGCCTCCCTCGCTCGAAATCCCGTCATCACTGTGATACCTGCAGACAAGGGTGGCAAATGGAGCATCGCAGATTCTAGCACTTACCAAGATGAAGGTGTGCGACTGTTGTCCGATTGAAGCTTCTGCACTCGTGTGCATTGCGCAATTCCTGACTCAAGCAATGCATTCGATCGCAATCTTCTCTCGTCTGGCTGCATTTCGGACAAAGAGCACCGTTTTCTCTTAACACTTGCACAGCCCAATTAACGGCATTTACACATTCTCACCAAGCTGCACAAATCATCATCTCCAAACATGCCACATGGAGGACCAATTGTCGCCGACGTCTCTAGAAGTGCAAACAACATAGCTTGCTTGATTGAATTCCATCTCTTCCACTGGCGAAGCACCTTCCGAGTTTCCTGCACGACACCCAGCATATTGTGGCTATCCTTTGAGATCAAGAAATATTCCGAAACTCCTTCCTTTGAACGTTCGACGTTCGTTCCCTCTACACCTTTCCGCGTGTCTTTAAGTAACTTCCTGACTCCGTAGACCCTTTGAGGAATTTCGCATTTCTTTCGCCCTTACCTTTCGGTCAACGATTTTGTTTTTCAAGACGTATTAGGCAGTGGTTGGGCCAGATGCGAAAATTTTCGCACTGCGAAAATCTGCGAAAAATGAACTCGCTGCGAAAATAATGGACTCGGTCCTGCGAAAAAATGAAATCTTATAATTCTTACATTTGAATGAACCTAAGTTGTCTAGCACTCTAAATACTGGTATACAGGATGGAAAGGGCAAACTAATGGCAACTAATTAGCATGTCATTCATTATATTGTCAATTAGTTAAAGGTTCATATTATTCGCAGCGTCTTACATCTTGTAACCGGTTCAGCGAAATAGAAGGATTGCAGTAGTAGTTCTTAGCATCTACTGAGTTTCTGTGGATGCTGTAACTACTTACGAAACTTTCTAAGCTATACTTCAGAAGTTGCCCGTAGTTCCATAAAAGAATGATAACCGACTGCAGTTCAAATTATTTTCAATCAATGTATAGACGAAACAGATAAAATTCGAATTAATTTGAGTATTGTCGGATATGTGCATTGAAACTCATTTTGTGCAGCCGCTAGATACATGAAATTCTGAACGAAGCTGGAGTCATTTGAATCGCTATATATTCCCACTTGCATATAAGATTTACTCATATTTTTGACATTCAGCTAACGATGCAACGGCATCAAGCGATGAGTGATATGTCAAATGAATGAACTTTCTTACAAACAGTTCTTACATTCCATTAAGCAAATTTGAAAACGCATTCCAAAGCGAAAATTGAGACCATTTTAAACCAGATAAGCAGAAAATTTCATAGCTGGCGCTTGAAAATAGACTGCTATAGAAGTTGTGCATAAATGATACATAAAAGTAAAATGTCCGAATCTCGAGGCATCTGTTTTGGATCAACATAGTGTGTGAGCGCTGATCTAGCGGCCAACAATCATTTCTACCACACGTTGCCTATCACAGACAGTCTTCGTAAAAAAGTGTCGTTGACCAAACAGCATTCCAAGGCTTGTTTGAAAGAACAAGAGGAGAAAGAAGAAAGAAGCCGACAGATGACCACCAGAAAAAAATTGAAAACGGTCACAGTAAGAAAAGGAAAATAACTTTATGACAATGAATTCGATGCTTCAGAGCACTAAGAGATAAAAGACAGGCATCGGAGAGAGACAACAAGGGAATGGAAACCCTATAGCTATCGAGCTAGAGTTGATAATATTGCAGGAAAGCACATTTTGTTAGCTCGAATTATATTCACTGGCACACAAGATTTCGGCCAGACCTTCGTCTGGTGCAGAAATAATGTGAACACAAAATTAATTCGGCAACCAATTATTCCTGCAATTTTTTTGACGAATGTTGAAATTTTATGCTCGTGCAGTCGCTACTGACCGATCAGTTCCTTCACTTGCCGGGAAATTTCGGGTGGACCTATACCCTCAAGCTCGATGCATTCCGAGAAGCAGAGAATTAATAGATAAAACCAAGCAAGACAGCTGCGTGAGCAGCAGGAGTCAAAGGAAAGAGAATATCATGCTCAGAGACACCATGCTCAAGGTTTTTGTGTACAGGATTGTTGCATCTTTACAAGTTAAGATTTCCACACCGCCGCATTGTTGCATCATCCGTTATTTCTCTTTCGATTCGTAGTTATTACTTCCTTTCTTCTGATGAGAACTACTTTCTGCGTATTGCTGCATTGGTTTATTTCCTTTTGTGACCTTCCTATCAGTGCCTGTTATCAACTGGAACGGATTCTATCCGAAATTAGTAGCCAGAATTTTTGTTGCAAAGTTTTTGTCGATGATCTAGTTGTAAGATTATTGATTTTGGATATATTTGCTACATGTTGCTAAGAGATTCGGTAACAAAATACCAGCCTTATAATTTACATACTTGAGTATTAACAAAATGGCTGCTAAGATGCAATGGATGGCGATAGTAGCGAATTCATGCAATCATATCTTTGCAAAAAAATTTTCTGAGAGTCATTAATGACAAAGCGTTGTTACTTTCAAAAAATCTTGCTGATTACAAGCAAACACTCAATTGACATTTGAATCACTGCGTTGTAGCTATATCAAAATTTGGGGAAATTGCACAAGACGTATTGAACTATCAGTTTTTCACGAAAGATCCTGGGTGTTCTTGGTCAAGTTTTGATAGGAGGGGCATTTACTCTGTATGATCATGAAAAATGATGCTATAATTTGCTGGCATCAGTAGGCCTGCGAAAATTTTGTAAAGCTGTGAAAAAAATGGAAAAATCTTTGGCCCGACCACTGGTATCAGGTCTACCTTCAGGTCTTGGGAGTCGCACTGGGAAAGGCATTCGGCGGCTCATTTTCCAATATTTACTCCGGTGAATGAGAGCTGTCTTCTCATTCTTTATTCGGTCTGCATCCCAGCTTATGGGTCCGTTTTCAAGACGACATCTTTGCTGTATGGAACCACGGACTTGACACTTCGCACTTTCCTCAACCACTTTAAGTCTGTAGATCCGTTTATTGAAGTCGATCTTCAGCACAGTCCGTCTTCCTTGCGTTATTTGAATTTCGAAATTTATCTTTCTCCAGCCAACCATCCTGCCCACAGAATCGGATTTTAAGATTCACGGCGCCCAACCCACGCTCACAAAGGTGTTGTATATCCTTCCAAATCCTTCGGTGGACTACTCGCCCCTTAATGCGCGATGATTTTAATGCAACCTGTCATACCGTCTTTCCTGCATGGCGCTCTTCCGGTGTGACAAGAGCTGCTATTCGTTCAGCTTGGCGATGTGATCTGAAACTCTCCAATTTCACTACTTCCTTTAATCCAGACCTCAGGAAAATTTAGGCTTGCAATGTGGTACTTGTGAGTTTGCCTATGAGTGCAACTTTTAAAGCCACTACTTATCAGCGCTCCCAGAGTATTCTATACTACTTGTCCTGCAACTTGAACTGCGACATCCATGCAGTGAGATATTCCAATTGAGGAACCTCTTATAACAGTCAAACTTCCAATCCCTTGCTCCAACGAATCAGCCAGCACCTCTAAGCAATAAGAAGTAGATATTCCGAGTCACCTCAAGTTCCTCACTTCAGGAACATCTGTAATGTTTCAAACTTGTCCATTTTTTGTTATTGACCGCTGTATGCCTGACCAACGAATAGGGGCCTATCAAAAGAAAGCTGTTGGATAAAAAATCTCAACAACCTTCGTCCTATTGGCCTCAACTGTTCACTTTCCAAAGCCTCGAATATTGTTAATTTGGTCTCGCATTTCACTTATTGCACTACGAGACTGAACAACTTCATTAAGGAAGCTTGTCGACAAGTGACTGATGCTTCTGTGTGACTGTCACATAAAAATTACACGAATCGTTAAAGTATTCAAAAGTGATATGTTTGTCGGGTTTCTTTTGTCCTCTATTAGTTATTTATTATTTATAATTATAATTCTTATTATATTTTACTTTGCAATGTATCCACTCAGTATGTTTGCTGGCCTTTGTGAAGTATTCGCATCACTATTTCGTTGTAATTGTCAATGAATGCAGTGTGTACCTCTCGTGTCCGCAATGACTGTCACTGTCATTTTTGATTAGCGAATATATGGCGAATATATCAATTGGTGCCTTCAAATATTGACAAAATTTTGATACTGATTAATTGGAACTTAATTGGGCAGAGTGAGAGACATGCGTCGATCATTTAGTGGTCGACGATTCCTTCACTTTATCCTATTTTCAGGAATTTGTCCAATTTAACGTACTTCATCGTTGCCGAGTGAGAGATAAATAAATTATTTAAATAATTATTTAAAATAATACCTGCATTGTGATACGCGGACAAAACTGACAAGGCACTTAAAGTGAGTGAATACTTTGTTGCCTTCAGCTATCAACTCATTTCTGATCATACGCTCTCTACATTGGGACTTAATAGGACAGAATGAGACACATGTGTCGGTCAGTTAATGGTCGACGTTTTTTTACTTCTATTTTTTGGAATTCATCAAATTTACCGTGCTCCATTGATGTCGAAGGAGAGATTATTATTACAACGGAGTTATACAGCGGCGTGTCCTTTTTCCATGATCAGAGTAAATGTAAAAGCACAAGAACGGCTGATCGGTCTGCTCTGCATACACGCCATAACCTCCGATCTGAGATAAGGTTTCCACATAGAAGATAAGTTTCATTTATGAAAAAATAGACTTTACACTCTGACTGAAAATGTATATGAATGTCTCAAGAAATCAAACTAGCTTCAATGAAATATGATAGTATCCGAGTTTTCTTCAGCTTCAAAACCTAAGTCTCTTCAATGACGTTTATTGCGCCGACGCTTATTCTAATTGGAGTTTATTAACTCAGTCTGATCGGGAAATGGCGTGTCTTCTCCTTACTGTAAATGCTACTTGAGTGTTGTTTCTATCCTGAATTCGTAATTCGATTGCCATTAATAGAATCCCAGCATCAAGTCCTCACCATCACGCCCATCAGTTGTCACATCAGTTATAATCTGAGTAAATTTTTCGTCACAAATATGAGTGCCGATAGCAGTACCTGTTGCGGGAATCGGAATCAAAGTCCACCAAGAATCTGAAGGCAAAATCCAAAATGCAATTTGCGGTGCAAGAAATGGAACATACGTTGGATAGATTTCATGGCAGAAGGACATGCGTGTGAATCCAATGTATAATGCACGTACTCGACTGTACTGGATACTCGAGTTTTGCCGCTCGAGTGCTCGAATCGGCTAACGAAAATATTCAATAATAATTCCGTTATACTGATATATGATGTTATATACAACATGTTATATATGTTACATGATGTTATGTATATAAACATCCATGTGTTTCTCCATTTTGCAATAGCGAGTTCAGTGGTTATGAATCTCTGTCAAAACGCGCGTTAACACCAGGAGCAGAAATCACAGTGAATCAAGATACTGGAAAAGATGGTCAGGACGCTTGCATTGATGATGACATGTGTA
The DNA here is from genome assembly GCA_907163375.1 of Prostheceraeus crozeri. NCBI lineage: Eukaryota > Metazoa > Platyhelminthes > Polycladida > Euryleptidae > Prostheceraeus > Prostheceraeus crozeri. The sequence goes on along the minus strand of CAJQUW010006790.1, from coordinate 225,187 downwards.
ATGCGAAAACCAGATACCGTAATCAGCCGTTGAAATAGTGGTCTATTTCCTGATACCAAATTCAGTCATCTTCGCAAGCTAGGCCGGAGGCTTACACTCTAAGCCATAAGGTTTAACAGGGGAGAGGAGTCAGCAAGTGACGCTGTAGGGTGATCCAAAACTTTCACAACTCAACGACGATCCTGTGGCATTGCAAGTTCGGCCGTCTTTAAATGAACCCAGTCAAAGGGGTTGCATCGTGATTAGACTACATCATGATAAGACAAATTGATCGCCGACGCGTGAAGAATGCCAAATTCATTACAGGGGAAGAATGTGCCTCACAGCATCGACTCATAATCGCTGATTCAAGACATGAAGGAAGGCTTGTTCAGAAGAGTTTATGCCAAGACTTAAAGTGTGGGATCTAAAGAAAGAGGATAAGAAGATACTTTTCACAGATTATGTTCGACAGAATAATTCGAAAATGGAGCTTCTTCATCTTGTTGAAGAGAAATGGACTGCAATACGCAACTCCTGGATAGAGAGGACAAAAAATGTTTTCGGTACAACGAGGGGTCATCGAAGGCACAAAGTTACATGGTGGTGGTGTGACGAAGTCGAACAAGCGGTTGGTGAAAAAAGAGTCTTCTTCAATATTGTTTGAGTCACAGCATTTTGTTGCACAAGTTGAAAACTTTCGATTTTCCAAAGGGTTTTATAGCATGGACCCAGAGCTATCTTAGTGAAAGAACTGCGATTGTCACATTAAAACGATGCTCATCTGATCCTTATCCATTGTTGTCCGGTGTATGTCAAGGTACTGCATTAACAACCTTTCTTTTTCCAATTTTTGTCAGCGATTTGTGTTGTACAGTGCTATCAAAAAGTCCCTTTCATATTTCAAATTAATGTAACTTTGGTAATATTCAATATTTTTGCACGGTTTGAAGACTGGTTTGTAGCCAGAACGCCCAAGTTTTGTTTTATGCCTCGCAGCTTATTGTTTCTCGAGCAGGTGTGTGAAAATTATCGTGAATCATCAATAGTGCGTCATGATGAGTCATCACTATCAGTCATTGCTAACACCGTAGCCGTTCACTTGTTATTTTGTCGATCACTATGTTGTCGCTGGAACAAAGAATAGAAGTTGTGCCTAATGATAAAGTATGAATCCACCACTGCAATTCGCCGAGAACTTCAACGGCAAAAGTGGGAGAACATTCCATCTGACCTGACAATGCGATCTATACTCAAGAAGTTCTTAGAGACTGGGAGCGTCGCTGACAGGGATAGAAGTGGACGTCACAGAACTTCAGTTAACGACGATAACTGTGAGGCCGCAGCTGTATATCTTGCAGAGACTCCTGATGACTTTCATTCCGTTAATGAAGTGCAAAATGTGCTGGATATCTCGTTCGGATCAACGCATTCCATACTACGGCGCTGTTTAGAAATGAAACCCTACAAACTTCAGCTACACCAACGCTTGAGTGATGAGGATAAAGTGGCAAGAGTCTTTGCATGTGAGACTATGATTGAGAAAAACGAGGAGACTGGTTGTTTTGCAAAATTGATAACTTCAGATGAATCAGTCTTTCATTTGAATGGAGCAGTAAATCGCCACAATTGCAGGATATGGCCTAAGGAGAAGCCACAACCATGTCTGATAAAAGAACATTCGTCGCCGAAAGTTGTCGTGTGGATTGGAATGAGCTCTACACGCTTGTATGGACCATTCTTTTTTGATCAGCCGACTGTTAAGTCTGACAATTATCTTGAAATGCTGCGAACTTTCTTCTTGCGGGAGCTTCAACAAGAAGGAATTGTGGATGAAGTTTGGTTTCGGCAAGACGGGGCTCCACCCCATTGGGCCACTTCAGTGCGAAATTTCCTCAACGATGTTTTTCATGATCGATGGATTGGAAGAAATGGTCCACTCCCCTGGCCAGCACGATCGCCAGATCTCTCACCCCCAGATTTCTTCTTTTGGGGATATTTGAAGAATGCAGTCTACAAGTGTCGCCCAAGCAACTTGAATGAACTGAAAGCTTCCATTGTGGAAGAATCACTGAATGTTCACTCAGACATTCTGCAGAGAGTATACAGCTGATTCGAGGATCGTCTAAGACGTTGCATTGATTATGATGGAGATTCTGTAGAAAAGTAATTGATTCCAACAATTGTGCGCAAATTAGTTTGTTGCCATCAGTTGCTAATCAGTTTGTTTGAAAAAGTTATAAGATTGAAAATGATATCAAATGTACTTGGTTGTACTGCTATTTACCTTATTTTGCCATATTTCGATATATCATGATTCAATTTCTCTGTAAATTTGATTACATTAAATGACTTAGGGTAAAACTTGGGCGTTGTGGCTATAAATCAGTCTTTAAACCGTGCAAAAATATTGAATATTACCAAAGTTACATTAATTTGAAATAGGAAAGGGACTTTTTGATAGCACTGTATTTCTCCTGACTCCTGCATGGTAAAGTACGCATCGTCTTATTGTGACAAGAATCGACAAGCTTGCCCATCGCATTATTTTTCATGACAGTGTGAAGACTTATCACTGCTCAAGCGACGACATTACCATTCGACGACATGAACTCAGCAGGCGTCTCTTTTTGAAGGCAGGAAATGAAGATGGTCACTGTCTAGGAGATCTGATGCTACAAGTCCTCACAAATTCAGGAAAGTTCCTTGTTCCACTTTGCCGCACTCAAAGAAAGAAGGATGCATTTATCACATTTGTGACATTTCTACTGAATGACACTTAATGTTTGTCACATATTAATTAATATTTTATTGCTTATTCACTGTATTAATTTTATGCAAAGGTGATTCTCTTCATTGTACAGAGGTCTCAAACTAACTGAAGTGGATCTGGAGATTTATGACCGATCTTTTAGAAAAGAGAATTAGAATTCTGGTCACCATCAATAAGATGCAGTTTTGCTTCATGCTTGGCAGAGATACGATCGACGCCATTTTTATCATGAGGCAGCTTCAAGAGAAATATCTGGCAAAGAACCAGAACCTGCATTTCGCTTTCGTAGTCCTCTTAAAGGCTTTCGATAAGGTCCCTTGGGATGTTATAGTTTGGGTTTGCGCAAGGTTATTGTAGATGCGTGTTCACCGTAACACTTCAGCTAGAGCTCTGGACTCGGCTAGCTTTGAGCCTATTGCTATTCGTTTTGTTAGCAAATGCAATCCCTTCGGAAATACGCAAATGTAGTCGTGGTCCTTCATTCGAGGCGTTTTATGCTAATGACCTTGTACTGGTGTCAGAGAGTGAGACAGAACTTCGTCAAAATCTGCAAGCATGAAAGGATTGCCTGTTGAAGAAAGCCTTGAAAGTTAATGATAAAAAAGCGAAAATCATGCTCTCCACTCAAAGACCCACCGGCCCTTCAACTCGGCCTAAGTCTTCTTATAGTACTTGTTGGAGGTGTCGGCTCCAATTGTGTCCAGTGCATTGTTTGCCACTTATGGCCGCACAAGAGATGCAATGGAGTTAGATTGGAGCGTAGCCTCAGTTGTGTCGTCCTTCATGTTCAACCCATGTCAAGGCCAGGAACGCTACTTTTTAACCACAAATAATGAAGAACTCATTCTAATTTCAGTGACGCGTCACACCTATCATGATAGGCATCAGACATTGACTGATATCAGACATTGAGCAGATTTTGTTACCTTGCTGACTTGATGGAATCCGGTGGTGGTTCAGGGGCTGTATTATCTGTACGAGTTCAATGTGGTTGGCAGAAGTTTCGTGAGTTGTTACCATTTCTGATGACTACGAAGGCGATTCCTTAGTGGATGAAAAGTCAAGTGTATGACTCGTCTCTGAGAGAGTGCATTATATACGGCAGTGAAACAACCCATGAGGGTCTATGACAGTCGTCAACAAGGGATAGTGACAGCAGAACGCATAATAATGCGTCGCATGTTGAGTGTATCTTTGAAGGACTGGTGCGCTTCCTCCATGCTTCTCCAGCTTATTCGAATAGACGAAATCAGGACTCATGAAAAGGAACCGTCTTGGATTGTTCGGACATGTTCTGTGGAGGCCAGAAGATAACTGCGTCAAGAAGCGTGTGGCATGGATCTACCGTGGTCAACAGCCAGAGGCCGCCCTAAAAAGACTTGGTGCGAAACTGTACTTGCTGATTGCAAGGAGCTCGACCTGAAGGAGAGTGATGCTATGGCGGAGATCCATTGGGAAAATCCGTCATCCCCTAGGAAGAATGGATAATAGACATAAAACCAAAAAGCAAAAAGTTAGGAAAGTAAACTGAGATTTTTACTAAGGCAATAAATCGACAAGAAGATCCAATATTGCATTGTGTAATGATAATTTAATATAATATGTCGGTCAATATAATATGAGATGACTCAGTTCTTAGTAATATGCAACTCTCATATTGGTGCTCCAAAATGATATTTACGAGAACGTCGTAATTGAATCAAGTCTGATGATTTTATAAAATGTGTATTCTACTGGTTTCGGATAAGAGTGAAATAGCTTCTCTTATCCTTCATCAGCAATAGAAATTATTCCTGATGAAGGATAAGAGCGGCTGTTCCACTCCTATCCAAAACTGGTAGAATACACATTTTATAATATCATCAAACTTGATTTAATTACGACGTTCTCGCAAATGTCATATATCATTAACATCGTCAATCGATCCGTCTTTCGGAGTTGTTTAACTACTTATATGAAAGTAATTGGTGCTACAAACAAATGGTGGATTGCATGTTGTGATATTCCTATGAGAGTAATAGAAAAAGAGCATTTTTATGTTGGAATATAAGTATGCGAATTCTACTGACGCTTATAGTTGTTGACGTCAGTAGAGAACTTCGGAGAGACAAGTAGACACAGTAACAAATACACTACAGAGATGTCTCGTTAAATATAGTAAAATGTATTTTGTTTTATAGGCCAATGAAGTTTATAGCAGTGACTGAGTGCTGTCCTTGTGCTTATGTTAAGTAAAGCGATCAGTCAACTTATTGCTAAGTTACATACACACATTCGTCTCTTATTGTCTTCCATATGAGAATTCTGCCCGACTCGACTCGAGATTGGGAAAAACCCACCTTGCAAGCCCCCAATCCAGAAGCCTTCTACCGATAATGCAGCCGCTCAACTTGTAAGCCCGATTTATAATGAGTTCTCATTGTGAGGTACGCACTAGGAAAGTCCAAATCAGTTGCCATCAAAAGTCAAAAATTCATATTGGTAAAAGCATGAGTCCTGTACCATAGATTTTAAGTAGAATTATCTGACAGAGAAACCTCAAGCAGGTTGATTGAAATTAAAATTGAGTTTGCATGCCGATGTTCAAATAGCCATTTAGGGGACTAAACAAATCACTGCATATATCAAGCGAGCATGGTAAGTTGAAAGCGGTACAGAGAATTCTCCAGTAAATTCAGTTTATGTGTACAGTACAAAGCTGGTCAATTTGATCTTCTATGTACAGATGCTCATGTTATATGCTTTTTCTCTATTTACAAAATGAAATTCATGTTGACAATGAATTGTTTGTACGCTTTTTTCGATATTGTCTGAACTATGAATCTTAATTTCAATTAATAAAACTCCATTTTATGTGGCAAATTACTCTAATGGCTTTAGAGGTCACAAATATTATTGAATTTTCTTTCATACATCTCTGCTCGGCAGTGGATCCACCATTTCATGCCCATCAATTTCACATAGCACTCTTACAATGCCAAATAACCATGAGCACTGAACAGTGGTCCGGCATGCCAGCTAGATTGCTGATAAATGAATAAATTGGTAGAGATCTTTTTCAGATAATTAAAGGCAGAAGTTCGAATTTCAAATTTGTATAGAAAAGAACCTTATTTCTTTCATGCGTTTGAATTTTTCTGTGTCTTTTTTTACAAAACGGACCAGATAAAGTGTTTTAATTTTGTTGTGTCAATGCCTCAGCAATATACAAATCTATATTCAAGTCATAAATATGGAGGTCAGTTATTTGTTCTTAGGTACAATAGAGAAAATTGATTCTGTGATGTTTGATGATATCATGTTCACCGCACATTGCGAGTTGAAGGCCTTATGTACAGTATATTTCCAAGACTAGGTAGGTCGTCGATGCAGCAACCAACACTGTCTTAATAATTGACATACGAATTTCTCATACTTATAGATTTCAAGACTGACACGTGCTTTACTCATTTGATTTAGTCATTATTGGATTATTATTTGTTCAATAGATTGCAAAATGATATCTTTTGACGCACTTTTTGTCATCATGTGAGTTTGAAATACATTTCACCGATCCGGCCTTATAAAGGAATGAACTATCAATTAAAAATACGCTTTTTTCCTTTATTTGTGATTGATTGATCAGGCCGTATCGGCGAAATGCATTTCAAGATTTCACAATAGTAAGAAGTATGTCACAGGATATTATCCTACATTTTACAAAAAAAGAACAATACAGTGATTCCTAAGTCTTTTTTCTCCAAAGCAAAAAATTGAAAATAGATTTAGTCTTAAGTAAGTCCAAATACATCACTATGGATATTTTTTCAGTGTTGTAATATGAGATCCAAAACTTCTCTTTGACAATGGGCACTACGACGTGTTGAGCATGCAATATAGTTGCATGTGCCATGGAATTCTAAGTTCCTGCTTCCCGCCTGTACCTTGACGTGTTTAGAAAATACAACTTCTATGAAGGCTAGTGACTTATATTGGAGATCACTGTCAAAATAGGTTTTTCCATAAAAAAAGTAAAGAAACTAAATTCCTGTGATTGTATTTCAATAATCTTAATTTGTTTAGGATGAGGTATCTCGTCGTCTGCTTTCAAACCGCAGCAGTAAGGAAATACCATTACTAGTGCCGCGATCATAAGTGATTGATACGGAGTGCGGGGTATATCCAGACTTGATGTGCAACAAAAGTTCAAGCATTATGTAATTTACGATTTCGTCAAATTAGTAGCGACTATACAATCGTGACATATGATGTCCTCTCCCGTAATCGCTGACAATCATTTGGATATCCCTACATTTAGAACAACTGCGTATTGCTGAACAATTATGCAAGTAATTTGCACGAATTCGTTCAATAGATTTTATGATTTGTTCCTTATCATGACATCTTTTACTTTTAATTGATTGAAAATACGGTGAAATTCATTAGAAAATATGCTGGCCTTATACACTTATCACTAGGGCGGTTTTTTATTGACCTAAAAAATTACGAATTTTGACTTTATTGTCAAGTAAATTTTTACCTAAAATTTTGACTTAAATGTAAAATTTTTACCCAATCTTTTTACCTAATTCAGTTTTGTTTAACCAAAGAAAACATCATTTCAGACTCACAAGAAAACGTTACTTGTTTTAATTAAAGAAACACATTTTATGATTGAGCCCACAAATACAAAGTTCTTCACGAAAAAAAGGAATGCCTCTTAAACAACGAGTTAATTGTAGGGTGCGGCGATTTAAATCGATCGGGAAAATAATCGATCGGAATTGAAAAATCGAAAATTGATCGGTCATCAAAAGAGATCGCGATTTTCAGTTCGATTTTTTCGTTTTGATAAATAAATGTATTGTGTGACTGATCTGTAATGTCAGTTCCGTGCACTATTTCTTAGTTGATAGATCACTATAAAAGTTATCATGATCGCCTTCGATCGAACGAAACACGAATCACACATACATCGTTATTTTGCTTTAGACAATTGCACGCCGTCAGCGAAATGTCCCTAATTGTTACTGGCGTTGTAATTCATTGCTGCATAGTATTTAATGTTTTGGGGAGAAAAGTTTCTGTTAAAACGCAGGAGATTTTTCAACTGGGAAAAGCTTCGTTCGATCGGAGCTGTGTGGTTGATTGTGCACACAACAGAAGATTATATTCAGTTGGTGAAATATCGTCACGTGCCAAGTTAACAATCTCCATGATATCATTCTTAGATAAACGCAAGTTTATATATGATTTGATTTCACAGGGATCAATTCCGAAATCCAGACTGTTTACGTCCTGTATTACCTGATGATTGTTGTAGTTGGTTCCTTCGCATCGCTCCATTAGATGATGCAGAGGTCTATACGTTGCCACATCCACGAGTTGGTCAACAATTACTGTTCTGGAAACTGCAGATTTTGCACGACTCACAATTAATCCATCATCCTCGAAACCCAACACAATTTGTTTGACGTCGGAAAAGTGGTCTGCATACTAAAAAGCCGCGTTTAACCATGTTCCCCACCTGGTTACGACCGGCTGTGGTGGACTTCCAATCGATGCAAAAAGAAGACGGCGATCACCATTTTTAACAGTGGCAGCCTTGATTGAGGAAATCAAACTGTCGACATATAGATAAGTAACTTCAGGCTTTTCTAGAATTCCGACAAGAATGTTCATAAACTTCCGACCAGAAATTTCCGTTTAGAAAAGTTCATTCCTTGGTGTTACTTTAAATTCTTGAGGATATTGGCAAGTAATTCTTTTGCACTTGGATGCATCACTTTCAGCTGTCTTGGGCATTTCGAACAATCGAAGATAGTCAGTGTCAGTTAACAAAAAGATGAAGTTATGTGCGTTGAAATCCTTGCGAGAATATTTGGTGTCCCAATAGCTTAGCTTTTTGTTTTGATTGAAAATAGTTCGGGAAACCCAGATCTAAAAATGGCGCTTAGGAAGGCCAGGTGTCTAAAAATAGCGCCTGGGAAGACCAGATTCCTGAAAAATTTACTGTCTTATTTAAACTTTTTGACCTTATTTGACTACATTTGACCTTATTTTTACTCTATTGACTATATTGACTTCATTTGTTTATTTTGACCGTATTTTTACTTTATTGACTTTTTGACTTTATTGACCGCCCTATTCCAGATAAAGAATGATTTGGAAGCTGTCAGACATTTTGACATCTAGCATGATTATTACCGGGATTAGTGTGTGTCTAACCGATGGTGCTGTAGGTGAGTATGAAAGTTTCCTCGAATTCATTCATTAGGTATGCTTTGATTTATCGTGTTAATAAGTAAGATACATTCATATGCACTTTATGTACCAAGGGACTTTGGTTAAGTTATGGAGAAGCTGCTAAAGTTCTGGATATGACAAACATTTCTCATTCAAGGTATAATTTGATTCATATAAATACAAAACAAAATCCGCTTTCAGTTGAAACTAGTTGCCTACGATGATTGATAATCTGCCTCAATTTTGTTGTCATTGTTATATAAACATACAGTAGCATTTGAATTCGTATACACCAATTGTCTTAATTAGAAATGTAAATGTTTATCTTTAAGAGAAAAATCAAAGCAATGTCATCATGTCAATAGGGTCATTTGTGTTCATCACTTTTGTGATGCCATTGTGGTGGTATCTTGTGACATGCTATTATTTTCTCAATATTTATTCATCTTGCAAATTTTTACAAATCAATTCATCGACACGTATACCAAAATTGGGAAAGATTAAATAGCAACACCAATAATTCGGCGTAATTTCCTGGCATCTATGTGACCTGTCTTGACTAGTCAACATGTATGTCAATATGCATGGCACCTGTATGTGCAAAGGTAATTGATTGAAATACATCATAATCACATTGATGCTACAGACTAATATATGCCTACCTTGGATTTCACGTCAAGACTCTGACCAAATGAATGGAGCTTTATGTGAACATATAGGTCTAATAGCGTTTAGGAGATCAGCACAATCTTCCAGTGCTTTGATCAAGCTTCCTTAGATAACAAATTCAAATTTTCAAAGGAAGGCAATTAATCTTGTGAATTGTGAAATGAACTATATTACATAGAGGGACTTGACATCACAGATGGCCCTTAACCGTTTAGCATGAAATACTCAGCTAGCCTGTGTTTTCAGGAATATAGTAGTATAATTATTACTGACGAGTGTTCGCGAAATCATTTTGCGCTTCAAAACTCGATGAAGCAAACATTCTCCAACGCACTTTAACATACATACTTAAGTATGTTCTGAAGATGAGCTTTATGTCAAAATGCTTATTGAGCTCCTAATGTAAATTATAACATAACAGGTACACGCACGTCCGAAAAGTATGTGGGCACATACTTTATTGATTACTTTATTACATTACTATGCGGTACATATGACCGTCAACGTACGTGCGATTTGTGAAGTCTCTGTCTTTCGTCGGCCATGCTATCGATGCTTGACTCCACATTCGTAAATTCAGAGGTTGATTGAAAATATCTCATTAACTATGTCGTATATTTCGTTCATCTACTGTTTTACTACAGGACTTATGTGCTACGCATTTGCTGGTAGCAACTCAATTTCTTGGAAGAATTCTAAACTTTAACATCTGCTTTTCCAGGAAATCATGCATAACCTTAGATATGACTTATGAAAGGAAAGAAAGAAGAATTTCAGTCCTATCAGATCAAATGGTGTAAATAGTGCAGTTTTCGAATTGCCTGGTTATTTCATTCAGATGGGTGAGGAGGATGTCTATTGTTGATTTCCATTAAAAATAACGCAGTTGACGTAACCATTGGGATATGTGCTGAATAATCATCTACCAGACAGACACAGGAAATGTAGTAAAATCCGTAAACGAGAAAACGGGTCACTAACTGGGACACCGAATTGTCCATGAACTATTAAATCCTTGGAATCAATCATAGATACTCTGCATCTCCAGTAAAGAAGGGAATAGTAGAGTACGCTGACATGAAAATGCTCGTGCTTTACGTATGATTATTTTTTAAATTCAATCTTCAAATTTCAACTACAATTCCAATTTGACTATTTCATGATAAATATTACTAGATATCAACCTGCAGCGATGTGTAGCATCGTGTCAAAAATTCTTGAGAATATTCACTTGAATAATTGTTCATACTCTTTCATCTCAAATTTGCGTCCATTGCTCAAAGCACATAGACCTGAATATCGGACTAGAAGTCAGTCTTTCTGGTAACTTTTACCCTTAAATGTTAATAACTGTATGTAATCAGTGGCTTAAGTCTATGTCATATCATTCAGAGTTAAGGTGAAAATTTGACACAGCTCAATTTCAGGTTGATTATATAGCTGATTTCACGAATACTTCGCAACATTGTCTATCAGATTCCTTATTCATTTAATTACATTCGGGTTGCGATATTTATGATATGATATTTTAATAATCATTACAATGTTTTTAATATGCTTTTTTTAAATTCCTAAATTGTGTTTTCCAGTAACATACGTCTTTACTTTTTTTGATATAGGCTACATTCCAACATTTGTTTAGACGATGCAGCCCCTTCCGTACATGCAAATTGTGCATGAAATGTCAGTGAATCAATCCTGACAGATGTATTTCCGCATAGTAATACTAGTAGAGCGAGAACAGTCTACTCTACAACCACAGGCGATCTATCGTGGTCGAATGTAATCGAATATATGGTGCTACAATGTATGTAAAATCGCGGTGGCATGGTCGATTATCATCAGTATCGCCATGGCAAGACTACAAAACTCATGAAGATGGCGTGTAACAGCAGATTTCAAGATTATTTGTTCATGATTGCTTCTTTTTTGATTCCGATGATGAAGGTGACGTTGAGTGTGTGGAGTGACGTTTTCAGTGTGCTGAATGAGTGACTCTGTGTGTTGAGTGAATATCCATAATCATCAAGAACTGTTTGTAATGTAATTTTTGCCCATCCAATATGGTTGCTTTGATAACCATTGTTTACTTTCAAGAATGATATACATGTGTTACTAAATTGTGACTTTGTATTTTGCATCATCTTTTCTAATGATTTGTCATCTATTTCGTTTCATTTATTTTACTAGATTCAGTCTGGCTAGATTATTTATTCCTTCAGCGGTGAACTTGTGTCTTAAAATGTACTGGAAAAGAAATGATAAGCTTCTCGAACTAAATAATGAAATGCCACTTTTAGTGATAATCAAGCTTATTGATATTATCAAGCATTCCAACTAATGACATTCCCAAATTGAAGAAGTCCTTTTGGCTTTTTAGTATTATATTATCTTTCTTTAATTCATTAAGTCTCTGAGGGTAGGTATTAATGTAATTCGGCAAAAGCAGCACCGCAAATCTCACCAATTATTTAAAAAACAAAAAAAGCACGAACAACATACTTAGAATATATTTAAAATATGAAGGATAAAAAAACATTTTTTGGAACCCTAAAATACATACTTAATTTACTTTTATTTCAGACGTTTTAAGCCGAGACTTGATTTTCTTCGATTCGAAATCTGCCAAGGGATCCACCAAGTTTATGATGAATACTGTTAATCATTCTTTCATGCCATTGATTATGTACAAGCGCCTTTTCAACGGAGTCAAAGGACGGGATGACATAGAATACTTTTGGGCGACAAATGTTCAAATGTGTTTACATGTATTTTTGAAGCAGTTAGTTTTGCTTAAAAGTGTGGCAATTTACATCCATCCTAGTAAGTTGATGCCTACCAATTTCAAGAAAAAATGTGATTTTGCTTTTAGTTTGATAGTAATGTTGTGTCAGCTTATCGCATCAGAATGCTTGTGTCTGCGTCAAGTTAGAAACAGTTACTATTACTCTTTCATGTATGGTGCTATTTTACTTTTTGAATGCATTCTGCCTTTGTTCTCTTTAGTTCTCTTACGAGTTTGCATTTGGTATTCGTGTGTATATGTGCATAGTAAGCATGTGATACTATGGTTCTAGTATGCGGGCACGGAGAAGTTATCATCTAATTTTCGTGGCCTAAAATGATTTGTCATACATTACGATTATCTTATTTTCGTCACACTTTCACTTTATTTTCTCGACATCTGGTAATGCATTTGCCGTTTTATGTTAGTCCTGATTTTCAAAAGGTTCAATAAAAAATAGAAATTGAATTTATTAACGTAGTTGAATTATGTTCTCCTATTTATTGTTAAGATTAATTATGCTTCATGCTTAAAATATTTTTGCTCTCCAATGTGGTGTGTCTAAGATAACAGACACAATCAATTTACGCAGTAAATCAATTTGGTCGAAATCGCACATTTCGGCACAAGCAGGAGAAAGTACACCGGTGGACCGCAAACATTCCTAATATACACCCGACCATACGGCAGCCTTGCAATGCATTTTCCTGATAAAATCTGCATAAAGTACACACGGGTTTTTATACAATTTAGTACCCTTGCCGAATTTCGTACAGTTTAGTCAATGAGTGATTGTGATTCGTACACGGAAAATGACATTTGAGTGAAAAATGCATGAAAGCACTCAATGGAATTCCCTTTGACTTTCCGGAATTTTTCGTATTCAATTAATGGGAAACACGGAAAGTTATTTTGTGTCATGATACTGGGATTACAATTCTTAAGAATATTTTGCTACCATTTCAAAAAGTTTTGATCAGTGTTCCAACTGTATTTCTGAAATATCTATTTTCAGATCAACTGAACAGAATTAAGTCAATTGCTGGTATTATGACCGACGGTTCTACTCCATTAAGTCGCTCCCTCAATCTTTCTCCATCACATACAGGGACGTATCCTATTTTACTTTATCCAGAATGTCGGAATGTGTCTCAATTTGCAGTTACGGATCGGTTTCGTGTGTGCTTTGTATTGAAAAAGATAAAGGATTGGATCGGAATGAATGAAGTCGAAATTAATGCTGATACAGACGCATTTAGGGGTAAGTCTATCAAGATTCTAATGCATCATATTATTAAATGGAGGTTTCATGGAAGCTTAAGATGTTGCATTTATTTGCAGATTAAGCTTAAGGTCGCATAGACGCTTGCAATCTCAACGCTGTGTTCTTGTCAACACGGCTCTAAAAATCCGAAACTAGCTTAAAAGCAGACTGGCTGAGTAATGTGATGAACTGAACAACAGCAATATCCATGAGCCGCATTATAATGCAAGCATAGAGTAAGGACATGTAGGTAGAGTGTCGACTCAAACAGGTATCTGGATACAGTGAAAATTTTTGTATGAAAAGATTCAGTCCGTTTGTGGAGATTACGTTCCTGCGGTCCAAAAAATTATTTGAGTAGTTTCTAAAAAGCTAAAGTTTTGCAAGTTTATATACTACCGAGATGAAGCCCTTTTATAAGTAGTATGAAACAAGTTGAATATCAAAAGGAATGTACATCTGCTAACAAGCATCTTCATTAAGCGGAAATTAAGCTGATTATCAATGGAAATTCATGAGCTGCATTATAGTGCAAGTCTTAATAAAAAACGTCGACATCTTATTGTGCTTTCTTGGCTGAAGTTTCAAGTTTTAATTCCAAGTTTTTTTCCATCATCGGTATAATTAATTTTATGATTCACTCAAATCTGTTTAGTAATGTGGACCCGTTTACATCTTTAAAGTTGATTGTGATAATTGTCAGTGCTTATTTTAATTTGCTGTTCCAGTGGCAGGATAGCTTACTTATAAGAAAGTGCTCTTTTTGATAAGGCTATGTATTAAAATGATAGTTACCCATCGGATTGCTAGTTTAACAAACTATATTACATCTCCACACAGGTTGACATGACACGGAGGATTTGTAAAATGCTATTATTCCATCTGTTTTGCTATCACGATCAATCGACAAATCCAAAATTTCTCCAAAAGTGTAAAAATGTGCATATCTCACATGTGATGCTGGTTCTCATTTAATAAAAATTCATTAATAAAATTGAAACTGTATACACAAAGGGGATTTAATTATTGCTAAGTTACTACTCTACCTAATATACTTACTCTATGCAATATCTTATGATTTTGAGCCACACAACAAAACCTAAATGATAAGTGGACGCAAAGCGGCATGTAAATATGATTTTAGAATAAGTGCATGCACCATGTGGATTGCTCAAAACATTTACTGGTCCAAGCAAAAAATGAAATTTATTTGCTATTTTTATGCAGCTCATTCAATTTACGGAAATAGTGGCTGGACAGACTCTCATTACGATTACTGATGTATTCTATTCAACTAAAAACGTTGACAATCCCGGCGATCGATTCAATTATTCATGTTGAATGGAATCTGGTGAAGATGTCCGTGAAACTTCAATATATGCACGACGTATATCCTATCGCGATGTTGCAATCCATTGAATGTTTGCAAAAGTTTTGGCAACATTATGGGTGTTCCTGTGACTGACAATTCCCAGATATTTATCAACACAAAAAATATCCCGGCTAACTTCGTATATTTTTCTTCATATAGTTGCATTTGAACAAATCGAGGCCCTTTAAAGCGATAATTCGGACAAGTCAATGCAATTTAAATTTTTAGTGGTTGAATGATTCAGTTTAATGAAGACCGAATATATAAATTTATTCTCACTCACTCTACATGCACAATCGTAATGGGCGGATCTCCATGATAGATGATGTCTGGAAGCAGGAACCTACCATATGTGATAATTGATAAATAGCTCGCACAAAGATTACTGTTCGGAAGCAAATCCATCGGTCAATGGATGAACATTTGAATTGCGTCGATGATTCTAGATTCTATGATGCGCAGTTGAATTCTAAAGTAATGCCTAAGCCAGCCATTAAGCTAGGTGACTAGAAAGCTTGTAATTCTTTTGACCAGCCGATGCCACGTGGTCTTTCAAATCAGGTGCAAGTAACTCTAGGTAGCGGAAACTATGTAATAAATTACTTTTAACTCGTGCTGTCATGAAATCACTTTTTACTTGCTGATGTTTTGATTTGACGGTGAAGGAAATATGGTTTTCCCACCACTGTATCAGCCATGCATATTTCCGCAGACAGGTCTCATGGTGATCTGTATTTTATGCCGTATTTGTTTGCTCTATAAGGGAGCTAGCATTTGCCTGTAATGCCCTGTAATGCCCTTCCTTGAATGACAAATACACATTTCTATTATTATTGTCCAACATAGTTTAGTCAATTTGCTATCAAATCAATACATTTGATTATCCAAATAGTTCACCAACTTATCAGAATGGAGCGCCGAAGTGTCAAACTACTGAAATTGCAAATATCAAGTTTCAAAGACACATGACAGATAACATTCTGATAGTTTTGGTGTTCATCCTACGAAATGGCCTTATTCCTGTTGATGGGTTATTGAAGTCTTCCTAAGATTTTCGATTTATTCAGAACAATGCAAAAAAGGAAGTAAAGAACACGATTATGCAGAACGCCGTAAGTTTTTGAATGTACATTAATCAAATAATAAGACATCCCTCATTAACATTAACAATGTTAATGTACATTAACATCCCTCGTCTTTCTCTTTTTTATTTTAGAACTGATTGTCCTAGTTGGATAGCCTAATTGATTGCTATGTTGATTCGTGGGTAGTAAAGGCTAAATCGGATTTATTCCAAAAATTATATTTGTAGTGTTGCCTGCTTTGACAACAGTATTTCAGCATCGCTTGCCTTACTCATGGACAAATGAAGAGAGACTGGAATTGCAAGAATCTCTGAGAAAAATTATCTACTTATAGAGCTTTAATGAGTCTAGCAATAAATCATTATGCGATTTGGTCGTCAGCTTAAAGTGATGAATGAGGTGAAAGAATCACCGAATTTATTCAACAAGACCACACACGGACATTTCCCACGGAGAAAATAGTAGCATTTAAGTATCAAAAGTGTTATTCGAATGAAGGCTTGGAGGAAGCTTAATATTTAAGCAATGCAAGTTGTGATAGTTTGACGATTATTAAAGCTTTTATTTTGTATACCAAATTATCTACTGTTTTCTACGTCACAAAAATTATCATAAAATTTAATGTCTCTTCTGGTCGTAGGGTGCTCTCAGCGTGTTTTATTTAATGCAATTTTTGCATTGCAGAAAATTGAGGTTCGTCGAAGGTAGTTGCACTCGTAGGAAATCCTATCTCTCTGTTGACGGAGTTATGCGAAAAAAGAATTCAATCATTTAGTGATTTATAGTGCTCTTTATGCCCCAGTCAGTGAGGCACGAGTGCTTCCTTCTCGGAATTTTTTATGCTCCAGGATCGCTCTCTAAAAGTGTTTCCTCGTAGAAGATCCTGTAGCAGGTGCTTCAACCGGGCATCGCAACAAGAGAAGCTCGGGACAATGACACATGTGTATATGTCTCTCAGCGTGTTTTCTTATCGCGACTACGGATAGAAATTTTATCCGGTCGTCAAAGTCAGGATAAATAAAGACAGACCAGTCTTGTGCAGTCAGTTGGCTTCTTCGACCATTTCAGATTTTACAAGCTAGTTTGTGCCATTCCGAGCCGTACTGACGAACTATTGTAGGGCGAAACGTAGCGTCTATAGCTGCTAAGGAATGTAGTGCCTAATTTGTTCAAGTTAGAGGCGATCTGGCACTTTGCAATCATCATGATCTCAATCATGTGGTCTCCGTGGCAAAGTGGTCAAGTGCTTGGCCTAGCGATCTGTTGGTCCAGAGGTCGAGCCCCGAAGGTGTCATTGGAAGTCGGCAGGAAGGGCATCCGGACTAAAAGTACTACAACGCTCCATAAGTCTGACTATATCAGCACCGTCTGAGCCCGAAGTATGGGGAGTAGTGACGTAAAAGCTTCATTTTTTCTTCATTATGATCATCAGCCGCTCGACAAAGTCAGAATTAACAAGCTCTGATTAATATGTTGTGCAGTCCAGGCAAGCTCAGATCTACCTGCTCTAGTTGTCACAAAATAACTTGAACCATTCTGGGTCATGCTGACGAGCTGTTGTTTTTGTTGATGTTTTACCCGGCTCCGTCCAGTGGATAGGAGGCTTCGTATCAAGACAAAACGAAGCGACACACCCAGTAAGCAAATCAATGCCTAGTACTGGGGAGGAGTGCCCCGAGGAGGAGCTACGGCTGCTATGGAATTTGCTGGTTAGATTCCTCAAGTCTGGACATTTTTCAATTGAGTTGTGTATTGTATTTGGGGATTATTACTATTGAGAGCATACACCGGATTTGATAATTTTGAATCTGGCTGGAAACGGATTTGCCGGATGTCTAAGACAGGTTTATCGGATTTAAAAAGCAAAACGGATCCTGTGCAAATTCGTTTCATGCTTTTAAAGTGCACTCAGTCGTTAAAGACGATTAAATCCACATTCTGCAGAAGTGTTGTATACTTTATTCAACTTCAGGTCATGCGGTTTAACCGTGGATACCCTCATTCAGGACTGAGAGATTTAAAACGAATTGGATTTCAGATAGAGATGGCTATAAAGCACACAACATAAATTTTCCGTTTTCACTCAGGTCTACCATAAACCAATGGGTATAGACTTTCATTACATGTAGCCTGGCGAAGTCGCGTTTGAGAAATCGTGATGAAATTCGCGAAAAATGAGAAAACGCCAAAATTTTGATGATCTTTTTTTCTACTTAATCATCAGCTTAATTATTTTGCTATATATCAGTATCACTTCAGATCGCTGGAGGAGTCACTACTTCGACAGACATGCAGCAACAGACAACGATAATAATCAACAGCAATAAATTGGCAATAAACAAAGTCAATTAGAATTCGATTAATATTGCAAAAAAGGCAAGTCGTTCAACATATCTTGATTACGTAATGAAATGGCGCTTTCATGTACCTGCAATGCGTCATATTATGAATTATGCGTTTTGTTCTTGTGGCACAAAAATTCAAAACTTTGAGATTTTTCGCACTGAGAAAACTTTAGTGAATAGGTCTATACAGTGCGACTATCGCGCTCTTACCTGTCGACAACTCGGCTGCAAGACGCCGCATTACGCACAAATATGAAGTTAGCCAATTTAGCAGTTAGAACCAATTTCTGATAGGCGCTGTAAATAAATTACTTTGTCACTGCCTGATCTAATTTGTTGCGCTGATCACAAATACATGCAGAAGAGGAAGCGAAGTGCTTCTCTCAACCGATGTCTTGTCAAATGGAGTGAGTTCATTGCTGAGGAGCGAAAACGAGATCGGGTCGGAAGAGAGCTTGCAGGTACAAATAGCTTACTGAGATAATGAGGCGCACAGCCGTGAATACACTTGTATGTCAGGATTGCCAGTCGAAGATCAATCCCTGATCTCATGGAGAGATACTCCAGCTCTCAGAGAACAGGCGTGATATGAGATGACATCGGAAGTTCATCAAGTCGTGCAGATGCGCTGATAACACGCCGAAGCCTGGCTAACTGGAGCTCTAGAGTACCTGCCAATAGGGAAACACAATAGTCCAACTTGGGAAATGCCAGTGATTTGACTAGTGTCGATGCAAGCGGACGAGTGATGGATCGGCGAACTGTGCGCAACTGTTTTAGAGTAGCAAAACATGAGACTGTTTTTGATATATGATGTGTGTAAGACCATGTGAAATCAAGTGCAACTCCGCGACACCAAAGTTGTGACACTGGATATGCTAAGTCAGTGCCAATGGCAATAGGTTTGTCACAAAAATCACCAAGCCGTTGGCGTGTGGATATCCACATGATACTTGTCTTTCGAGTATTTAGATATAGGCCATTTGAGCCCAACCAATCACCAGGTGCACAAATGCAGTTTGACATTTCATGATTCTTGGAATTCCAAGATTGATTCCAAGACATCAACGAAGACATGCACTTCCAGGTTAAAGCTTTGCACGAGTTGAATAATGTCCATGATGTACAATGAGAACAACGCCGGTCCGAGGACTGCGCCCTAAGGAACACCAAAAGTTACTGGCGAAACAGATGAAAGCGTGTCACCAAAATGAAAGTATTGGATGCGATTTTCAAGTATGAATAGAACCATTTCAGAGCCATACCATCGAATCCATATGACAGGCTGAGACGAAGAGAAGGATATCGTGCATTACAGTGTCAAATGCAGACGATAGATCTAACGATGAAAACAGAGTGATGTCACCAATATCCATGGCAGTCAGCCCATCACTAGAGATCTTCAAAAGTTCAGTCTCCGTACTATGGTAGTGTCTATAAGCAGATTATTGTGTTGACAGCAGTTCTCCAGACGTCAAATATGATACGAGTTGTCTATGAACAATACGCTCGATCAGTTTCGAGAGGATAGGCAGATTATTGATTGGGCGGTATGATGCCAGCTATCTCGACAAGATCTCTTGAAAACAGGAGACACACACGATATCGCAAGCTCCTTAGGAACATTTCCATGAGAAATTGAGGAATTCACGATCGTACATAGAAATGGGGATAACAGATCAATGCACTCCTTCAAATATTTCATCGTCAATAGATCTTGAGATGACTGCTTGTTGGTCATTGATAAAATCAAGGTTATTTCCGAGGGAGAAATTGCTTGAAAATCTGTAAATCGCAGGTTGCCGGTAGCAGATGAAAAAATTGGTGGGGCACAATCTCGTAAAGGCTTGTATAGATTCCATTTTTTGAGAAAAAATCGTTGAAAATCATTAGCATCAAGATCGTCTCCATTAGTAGGTTTACTACGCCCAAGTAAAGTCTTCACCGAGCTCCACATTTGCTTAGAGTTCCCTGACTCAGACTTTATTTTGTTGCACCAGAATATCTCTTGTTTGCTATTTAGAATTTTTCGCTAGAATATTTTGGAGGACTCCCAAACATCTTGCAAATGCTCAGAACTATTTTCAGTGACATGTCGCTCAATTCGTAACGGAACGAAGTAGTCAAGTGCAGCCTTTAAGACATGATGAAAGCATTCCACAAATTGATCACAATCAAGACCCAAGTAAACGTCAGGATTACAAAGCACAGATTGTGAAATACTAGTTCGTAGATCAACGATATTCCAGAGCTTCCATGTGACAGAGTGATATTGTGGAGGTCTCTTGAGGGATAGATTCCACTGGAATAGTTGATGGTCGGAAAGTCCAGGATCACAGTAGCAAGCCGGGGAAAAAATTGAATCATGCCTTGCGAACACAAGGTCAATCGCACCACCATGAGAATGCGTAGGCCGATCTACCAGACACTTGTAGCCATATGATGAAAAAATATCCTGAAGTTGAAATGTGCAACGACTTTCAGCAGATTCAATATGAAAATTGAAATCTCAGACTACTAATAAAGTTTCCCCAGACGTTGCAAAGTGGTGAAGCACATATGTCAATTCAGAAAAAAATGTAGATGTAATATGACCAGTTCGATAGATGAGTAGTATGATGCATGAGGCAGCTTGAAATTTAACCCGTGAAATGACGCACTCAAACGAGATGGGATCAAAGCCACAAGATAGACGCGAAGGCTTTATTCCACTTTGAGAAACAATTGCCACTCCACCATGATTGACATTCATTGCATCGTCTCGCAACCGTGGACGTGCTCTATCGATGACATGAAGACCAGATGCTCGTAGACAGTTGATGGAGGCCGAATCAGGATCGTGCCATGTTTCAACTAGCATCATAATATGCATGTGATAATCACTAATGATTTCCAAGAGCGCTTCAACTTCATTATTTCATGATCTTATAGTAAAGGCCAAATGAAAGCTGTTTGGGACGTAGAAATAAATGGCGATCACAACGTGGAAGAGGTCGAAGAAAACGAGGCCGTCACTCACACTTATCATAGAAATTATATGAGTGATCATGAACCAAAGATCGATTATACGTGACACGAGATGGAATAGGAAAGGCAATAGCTATATCGCAAGTGTGCTCCTTATTGGGTATTTTGCATACGAATATCCTCCTTTTTACTTCACGTTGAAGCCCAACACATCCTTTTCAATCCAATAGTTCGTATTGCAGAGATAGTATACGAGAGACGCATGACAGACTAACATAGATAGCGAACGACAGTCAAGTACAATTCTACCCGACGCGCTTGCTTTACGACCGCCTGCTAGCGACGCAAGTGAGCGAATGTAGCCCTATCAATCAGCGGTGCCATCGAACTATGCAAGTATAGATTAAGAAAACGGTTTTGGTGAGCTCGAACGTGTACAGTTTTCCTACACGACAACGGCAACTACCGAATCAAGAGCGGCACTTTAATTTCTAAAACGTTAAAAGATAAAATATTACGTCATTTCACAATTGAGAGCGACAACAATAAATAAACTGCAGCAAAATAGTTCAATTGTGTCTCTATCAGATTAGTGAGCGGCATTTCACGTGAAGAATAAATGATATCTATTCGGTTTGATCCAAAGCCCTATATAGATGTCTTCACATCTGCTAAATTAACTTATCAATATGGAGCGCCAGCGAATACCTTCTGATGTTAAACGAAGAATCATTATGGCTCACGAAGCCGGAGATGATTATATTGAAGCCGCTCGAGCTCTCGTAAAACGGGGTACTGCGTATTCAATAGTACATCGTTATATACTTGAAGGAGTCATTGAGCGTCCCAGAGGAGGAAGACGACACCAAAAGATGGACGAAGATATGGCAAATACTGTGGTAGAGATTGTTGAATCCCAACCGGAATTCACGTTAGCCCAAATCAAAGCTGATCTACAAGCGCGGATGCCGGACAAGCCATCTGTCTCAATTCAAACTATCTGAGAAATCGTCTTATCATCTTAAAGAAAATGGAGACTGTTCAAGTCAACCGCAATAGCCATGACGTCAAAGTGGAAAGGGCTGAGTATGCGAACTGGTATCTGCACACGATCAACGCAAACCATCCGCCAACATTTATTTTTGTGGACGAATCCGGCTTTAATTTATGGATCAGTCGCACACGAGGTCGTGCCAGACGGGGAGGGCGAGCTGTCAGGATTGTTCATGGACAGCGCGGGCGGAATTTTACTCTCATCTTGGCGGTCTCTAATGAAGGTGTCGTCCATCATGAATTCTACGAAGGCGGAACCTCCTGTGAGAGATTTAACTCCTGGCTGGAAGAAGCGTCCGTTGCGGCTGGGGCTGGACCTCGTGTATTCGTCATGGATAATGCTCCGTGCCACAATCGAGCCCGTGAAGTCAGTTTGCGAGAGGGACACTCTATTAGGTACTTACCGCCCTACTCTCCATTTCTCAATATCGCAGAGAACGCATTTTCCATGTGGAAAGCGGCTTTCAAGAGAGAAGTAGCTGAGATTCGTGAGCAGTTACAAAACTACACTGGACAACAGCGGAATTTGACCTTACTGCAACTCGCCTCCCAAAACATGAGTGCCATCACTGCAAATAAGATGGGAAGGTCTTCCAGACGTATGGGCAGATTGATGCCTAATCGCGAGGATGTCTTATACAAAACCATCAATGAATATTACGGTACTTGTTTTGTTTCATAATGAAATAAAAAATTTCAAGATTATCAAAACTTTTTCGTATTGACTTACCTTTTCGTAAAAAAAGTTTTTAATGACTTACTGTATTACCTTTATGAATTAAAATAATTATCAAACTTTTCCTTTTGACATATTTTACCTTTTCGAATTAAAAAAAATTATCAAAACTGTTTGTATTGACTTACCTGTTAAATAAAATATAATTGAATATGAAAAGCCGTTTATGATTTCAGGTTGCCGCTCATTAAACTTATAAATCCATTAATAAACTCACTTATTATCACTACCGATTAAAAACAATATCATTCAATTGAAAACGCTGCTGATTAACAGAAATACCGTTGTTGCATCTTAAAACATATTCTTTAATCTGATAGTCGCATTGTCGAACTGGAAAACCTGTATTATGATGTACAAATTTGAAGCCTTTCTCAAGCACTGATATAATGGCAGACAGGCCAGGAAAGGGCTACTAAATCATTCCACCGTTGAGTGTTATTCAGATTGACCGTGCTAGCAGACACGTAAATAGACAGCTAAAGATAATAATAGAGCTGTCATTGAAACAAATCAACGACTCAGTAGACTTCACAAGGAAATCAAATCAAATGAAATAAAATAAAATCGATCACGAAAGGTCATAAAAGGAGGAGCTTGCAAAAAACAGGCAAATAGGATCATTTAAACATCCAATTGACGACCACAACAACCATTCATAAGAATGTTACTGCTTTGACAAATGCATCGTTTTAACAGATGTTGGATGTCAATTGGATGTTTAAATGATCCCATTTGCCTGTCTTTTTGCAAGCTCTTCTTTTTATGACCTGTAATGATCGATTTTATTTGATTTGATTTCCTTGTAAAGTCCTTTGAGTCGTTTATTGTTGATTAGTTTCATTGACAACTGTATTATTATCTTAAGCTGTCTATCTACGTGTCTTCTAGCACTGTCAATCTGAATAACACTCAACGGCGGAATGATTTCGTGTCGCTTTCCTGGTCTGCCTGCCATCTAATCTATGCTCGAAAAAAGATTCGGCCGAAAATTTGTACATCATAATGCACGTTTGAGCTCACCAAAACCGTTTTCTTGATCTATGTGGTATAGCCTTACTGACAAAACGGTGCCCATATTGACTGCCCCAGAAACGAGGACACACGAGACATGTAATTTATAGATTCATTTAATTCCAGGTATTTGAGTGCACATTTTACTCACTAATATATTCTTAAATTATCTAGTTTATGCAACGTTAACGCACCTGCGCAAAAAAAATGAAATTTTGACACACGTGTGTCAAACCCTGTCGATGCGCCCTGTTTTTCGTTTAATTCCGTCAAGAGAGAGATGAGATTTCCTTTGTGGACATACAAGATGTTGTACGCTTCATAATATCAGAATACGTATTCTAGTTTTGTATTGAATTTTCTTTTCCTCACTTGACTTTGTTGATTAGGATTGATGAAAGCGTCATAAATTATATGCCTGCTCTGCGGTTAGACAGATGACTTGAAGATGTACTCCGGTCAATTTTTTAAGTTGGTCCGTATCAATGCTAGAATATCAGTTAAGTTAATTTAGCGCCGTCAATTTGCAATTCGAGGCGCAATTCTCTCGCTACGCGTCGAACAATTCTCGGTGATGACATCAGTTGTGATACGGTGACAATAAGGGACGGCAGCCATACGCAGATATGGCTGCAGTACTGAGGTCTCAGCCGTCCCAGTTAAGTCGCGCTTGCTCTTTAATAGCGACAAGACATCAAGCAAGAAGCACGATTTGTTCAAAAGGGTTAAAAGCAACCACAGGAGATCTTTAAAGATGTAGATTTTCTGATACTGAATAAGGATCGAAAAGGGGGATTTTTTAATGAAAAGCTTTGGATGACGCGGTCATCAATGGTACGTCGGTAAGTAGAGAAATAGGACATTCCTATATTTAAAGTTTAAATCTACAAATAACATATGCAGAAAGTTACAGATTGATTGAAAAAGGAGAACCATGCGTCAGGGCAAAGTCAACGAAAATATTGAATTTACTCGAATTGATCATCTTTTTGCGTAATAGCTTTATAGGTATGTGCAATATATAGCTAGAAGATTTTTTGCCCAACATTATATTCTACATGAAAGCGACAACGTAGAACAAGTGATTGTTTTATCAATCCGAACGGTATGGTCAAAAATGGGGGATCACTTTCGAGCATCCGATCAAAATTTAGATTCACGAGCAAGCTAAAATGAACTCACTGTACCTATGATGTACATCATCAAATTGTAACCTCTACATGTCAACACCTACGTATCATAAGAAGTCCAATGAACACTGACAAATTCACCTTCATTCGTGCTGTCTATGTTTTGATTCATAAATGACTGCTTTCCCATTGGCCATCACTGTGCTTCCTCGTGAAATCGGCTTATTCAGTCACTGCACGCTACCTCTGCAGACAGTGGTGTTTATCACAGCTGACGTCATCACGAGCATTAGGCAAGCTGATATCTCGTAAAGCAAATCGTTGCAGAGTGCCGGATAGGGATGGAAGTGACAGCTGATGTACAAACTTGCTTTTAAGACACTAAAATCAAAAACGAATTTTCCCGGAGTATACTTTTAAGCATCGAGTAGGAATATTAGGTAGAGTAGTATTTATTAAATCAGCATTTATTAAATCCTCAATGTGTATATAGTTTCGATTTCATTAAATGAACATGAGTCAAGACCAAGTAGCGCCTGTGAAATATGCAAATTTCTAAACTTTTGGAGAAATTAACAGTAATCTGGCTGATCATGCTAGCAATACAGAAAAAAGAATGGTATTCCACAAAACCTCCATGTCATGTCAATTCGGAAAGGGAATATTGTTTGTTAAATTAGCAATTAGATGGGACACCATTACTAAAAGCTCAGCCTTATTGTTGTAAGATTATTTTCTTAAGCATGATCATATCACAAACTGCCACTGAAAGAGCAAAGCATCATAATCAAGGAAGCTGATCATAAATTAACTTTTAACTATGAATGGGTCCACATCAGTGTTTCGATTCCGGCGGGTTTTTGGAAATTTCGGCGGCTTTGCGGGTTATTCACCGAATTTTAAGGATTTCGGCCGGTTGTCTGGCATGTGAGGTTTTTTGATAAAACAACAATAAAGATGGGCCACAGACTTCTGTACCAGTAGTCGTAGAGGAGTCTGTGGATAGGCCTATTTCACATAATTAACACATATAGACCGAAATAATGAAATTTGAAAATTAGGAAGCTATAATCCTAAGGGTGAAAAAGAGTGGTGAATGAAAATCGAAGGCCTGGACAGCCTTCGGTCTAAAAAGCTCTACCAAGAACTCTGCGCAGCTCATAGCTTCTCTTATTCCCTACCTTCCCGAGGTGAGATTGTTGTTCAGCGGAGCGAGTGCTACCTCAGTCACTGATGCTCAGAACAAGATGAACTATTTCGTTCAACGAATTGCCGGTACTTATCTTCCCGAATCGAATAACGTCAAAGTCTGACATTAAATTACACGTCACAGTGTCAGCGGCTAACTGGTTCAGATTGCTACACAGAAAACCGTCCGTGTGAGGTCGCTAACTTTTCACTGAAGGATGACGTAGAATGCTATTCATTCATCTGTCGAATTCAGCTGAGGACGCTGTGTCAGTCTAATCAAATTGGCTAACTGTTTGCAGTTGTTCATACTTATTAATGAGGAACGAGTTACTTGAAATATAGTGTGATATCGTGCTTTTATTTTCTAACGTATGCTGCGATATTGTCTACATCGATGTTCATTTCTATGAACGGAAGCTATTTTTTCTCACTTAGTTTGTTTAATGTGCAGTTTGTTAGCAAATCATTTATAACCAGCTAAGCCAAATCAAAATTAAAGTAGTGATAGACAATAAAAAAAACTGTGATAGACAATAAAAAAAAACTGTGATAGACAACTTGTGTCGATTCATTGGCCTTAATACAATTTCGATTACTTGATTCAAAATATTTGGTTGTAATTAATTGATGATAGACCTGGCAAATAATATATATAGTGATCCATCTCTGTCGGACACCGTAGACCTATGCTCAAATTTTTTAGTGATAACTTCATTTTCAGCTAAAACTTAAATGGCCTACCTCTACTCTAGCATTGATGGTGTTCATAAGACTGATTTATTAATGGCTCATAGCCTTGAACCCATCAGTTTTTTAGATGTCGTAGTACAATGATAAATGTAAAACAGACTATTTCTTCCGTGCAAAATGTTATCGTACAAACTCGTCAAACAAAGAACGGTTTATGAATTGTAATTCAAACAACTCATGCATGTTATGAAAACATAATAATGATAACAACAAACGTAAATTTTCCAAGAAGCCTCAATAATGATAAACATGAGGCATGACTTTCACATATAAGTTCAATACAAAAGAAGCAATTGATCAATGAAATAACTAACAACTTGTAAAAATGAGGCAGAACAACCCCGGTTTCAACTAGGGCCCAGCTTATCAACTTATAGGCCAGCTGGTAAATCAAGGAGACGAAGAATTGTGCCATCAACTGAGATTTGGTAATGATTTGCCTTCTTACACGTATATTTGTATGAAGAAAAACTGATATACAATCTAGAATCATCACCATCTTGTTATGGCGTACAAGGTGACAATAGAATATCTCCCCATTGCTCTTGTCAATAGGGCAATTTTTATGACCTAAAAATCGAAAAGATGTGAAGCTTAAGATATAACCAAATATGACCTTTAAAACAGTCCGTAGAGCATTCAAAAGATCGTTCTTTTTTATCCTTTGCGAAAGTGAAGAACGGTGTAGAGGATCCACTTACGTTGGCAAAACTAGGATTTTTTGCTGGCTTATCTGCCGTTTTGCAGGCGTTCTTAGTGCGCTACCAAATTGAAGCACCGATGTTCCCATACTTGCATGGAGACTTATACAATATGCTGCCTCAGCTGCTCAAAAGAATCGTCAAGGAAAGGGTTCTGAAAAAACCAAAAGTTTAGCAAAAGCGGCAAAAATTGATGTGCTGCAGAAAATCAATCTCAATCATCAACTGTACGTCATGGCCCTCGAGGATTTGAAAAGAAAGAAACTTAGTGGAAATAAAGGATAGAGGAAAGAAATAAAGAGGCAATCAGATGCCTTGGCGTCGGTGTCAGAAGAAAAGAAAAGAATCGATCGAAAGGATTGTTTGATCGCAGAGTTGATCGCTGCTCGAGATGAAGATAAAGTAAAGTACGAGAAAGCACTCAACGAAAAAGAAAAATTGGAAAAGCTTTCCGACAACCGTAAACGGTGTGTTTTGGACGGTGTCATCGCATCGGCTGCGGCAAAATCTCTGCGCTCCAGCGTTGATCTCGACGAAGGGATCTGATGAAAGTGCCAAAGACTCTGTTTTGTAACTTTTATAGAGTTTCACCTTGCAGTCTTGATACACGTAGTTTTTGTTTTCTCTTTAATTGTCTTTACTTGTCAGAAATTATCTGATAAGTCATAATTTTTCTCTCAGCAAAGATGTACGCAGATACACTTCACATTTTTCCCGTTTTGAATAAATATTTTTCCCGTTTTGAATGAATATTTTTCAAGTACGTTCGCTGTGGATTTTTTCTCATTTTATGCCCATGTACAATTTTGCATAGATCTGTGGAGTCCGTTTCACATCGCTAAGAATTATTCAATTATTATTGAATTGGTCTAGGTGCAGTTACGTTTTTTCGCTAATTTTAAATAATTCTAAATGGGTGTCTTATGTTTTCAAAACCTTGGAAAATGCCTCCCTACCAAAATAGGATGTGTATTTTCATTGATTTCTATTCATTTTTAATATTTTCGATCTGCGGGTTTTTTGTGCCTTCGGCGGGTTTTTCTCAAAAATCGAGAATCGAAACACTTGTCCACATTACCATTCAGATTCAAGAAATGACGCCTTGTGAATCACAAAATTATGCCGCTGAAATTTGAATTAAAAACATGACATGTCAGTCAAGAAGCTCTCAATAAAAAGATCTCAACTTTCCCTTGAATATTTGCAGGGACAATATTGAATTATAATGGAGTTCATGAAATTTTCTTGATCATCAGCTCATAATTTCCGCTTAATTAAGATGCTTGTTAGCGAATATTCATTCCTTTTGATATCCAACTTGTTTCATACTACTTGTACAGTTGCTTCATGTCGGTAGTATATAAATTTTCAAAAATTTAGCCTTTTAAAAACTGCTCACATAATTTTTTGGACCCCTGGAACGTAATCTCCGTAAAAAACTGAATCTTTTGATATAAAAATTTTCACTGTATACAGATACTTTATCGAGTCGACACTCTACCTATATATATACATGCTCTATGCCTTTAAGAGATGATGGTGTAGCCGCATCGAAATATCAATGGTAGTGCATGACCGGTACTTCAGTTAGACCACGGTGGCTCGGTCACTGTAATTGTTGTGACCAGTGCATTCGAACAATCAATCGGTAATTTGTTTTGGTGTGTAGAGTCAGGTCACGGTCAAAATTGCTGAAGCGGCCTAACATGTGACAACATTTTAGTGAACATTATTAAAAATTTAATCATTCAAAAAAAGCAGTTTCGACATTGCTGGCCATGATAATATAGATACAGTAATACTTAGCATGTTGTAGTTCAACAAAAGATGGTATCCGAATAGTCTTCGTAAAAATACATGTCCCAAAAATGAGTTTGAAAATAAAATTAAGGACAAATGTAGCAATTAAAATAAGGCGATTCAATTAAATCTGTGGATTTCGATGTCATCCGGAGGACATGCGATGAAAGTGCAAACATCATATCAAAGTCAAAATATGCAATCGCTGAAAGTTTGCAAATGTAGGAAACTGTGTGAAGTTTAAAGAAGTAGTAAAAATTACAAAGGCAAACGTATTATGAGAAGTGCATGATGGTAAAAAGGAGTCAAGTCTGAGCGGTGAACATCCTCAGTGTCATTGAAAGGTAATTTTCAACAGCAGGTTTATTGGCCTCTGATATACGCTCCAGTATGAAGCTTTATAATATAAGGCCTTTTTATCAACCGTAACAAATTTTTGATTGACAAACAAACTGTTTTTGTTTTGACCTCGTGATCAGTAAACTCTTAATGATAAGTTTTGCACAGTTCTTAATTAAGTCTTGATTTCTGGAAGTTATTTGTGCATCTTATAGAACTTCTTAGGCCTAGCTTATTGTACTTAGCTAAGTCTTTACAGATTCCTGGCTATTCAGACTTTCGTAAATGTACTTAGTCTGAATTTGATAGTGATTGGAAACTGATCGGTTTTTTTCAGTTGGTCATAGTATAAACGGTAACTCCAGAGACATAGTTAATGATAGATTGATCGTAAAACTTGCTTCGTTTGAATGCCATGGTTGTGATTATTTGTTTTCCTGAAATTGCCCTTCATCCTTCTGAAATGAGCAGTTATCAGGAAATTAAGATATTTTTAAGGTTTTCTATGCTATGAAGATAATTTTCACATGCATTCGTATTCCTTTTATTGAATAGAAATTTGAAGCATTTCATCAAGGTCATGCCGAAGCGGAAAAACTAGAAATTGTATCGGTATGGAGTATGTTCGTTACGCTTTTCGATTTGCTATGAAGAGACATCCTAACATTCATTGAATGATATGAGTTTATTTACAGAACAGAATGTTGCGCGATATCGGACTCTTCAGATGGCATCACAATCTTGCGATGCGTATAAAGTAGTGGGTCCACCTCAGAGTGTGGACAATCTGAAACCTACTCGCAACTGGAGCCTTACTTTCGAAGAACTGAGGACAGTTGAGTCAGCTCATGCATATTTTGCTTTGATGCCTGATCAGACAACGAAGTCATTTGCCAATTGGATCGTTTTTGATCTTCGTAATGGATCCAAAGTATATTTGCCAGAACGGAACTGCACTTGGAGTCGACCGCCTGAAAATGTTGCCGTTTTTGGAACTGCTTTATTCACTTGGCGACAAGTAAAATGTGTGATTGGCTTGCCACCAGCACGTGGATTCAGTTTAGCAGATAATCTTCTGATAACAGGCTTAGAAATCAACGGAGATGCATGTAAGTTCAACGTTATCTTTATTTCTTAGCTTCAAACTACAAGTATTTGAAAAAATGAGATTATCTGAGCACGTAAAATAACAGGCAAATATGAGGATGTATTTATTCAAAATGTAGACAAATACGGCATTTTATTTGTTTATTTGTCACTTGTTTTTTTTTCTTCTGGTATTTTTTTCTACTCAATCACTTCAGCGATTGCTGTCAATCAAGCATTCTGCTGGATAATTAATGATTAAATGTCTTTCATGGAGTGGTTTCGAAATTCTCATGTCAATCATCAAATCGATGTTTTTCACTTGATTGATTGTCGTCAACTAATTTCCTAGCACATATCAAGTATAAATATTATATCGGAAGCCTGGAAATTTTTGCAATTTTTTTCTTTTGTGAGTTTTGAGAAATGCTTTCAATCAGCGAAAATGAAATTTAGTGAATATCTTCATTTTTTCCTTATTAACCACTCTGTAGGACGGTAATTAAGTATTACCAAACAATAACTCTACTATAAATAACAGTATAAAATCATATTACAAAGCATTGCAGATAGATTGTACATCATACATGAGTTTTATTACAACAAGTTTGATTGATTTCGGCCTTTGCTTTCAGCTTGTCTTAAGCCTGAACCATAGAGTAGGTATATTAGGTAGTGTAGCAACTCAGCATTTATGAAATCCCCAATTTGTATAGAGTTTCGATTTCATTATATGAACTTGAGTTGAGACCCAGTACCACATGTGAGACATGCAAAAATGTGCACTTCTGGAGAAATACACAAATTTGACTGATTATGGTAGTCAAACAGAGGAAAGAAAAGTAAGCTACAAATTCTCCATGTCATGACAACCTTGGAGAGGCAACATCATTTATTAGATTAGCAATTCGTCGGGCTGCCATCACTTCAAAGCTCTGCCTCATTATATTAAGATCATTTTCTTAAAGCGTGATCATATCGCAAGCTACATCTGCCACTGAAAGAGCAAAGCATCGTAATCAAAGAAACTGATCATAATTAACTTTAAAAGAATGAAATAGGTCCACATTACCATTCAGATTCAAGAAATGACGCCTTGTGAATCACAAAATTATGTCGCTGAAATTTGAATTAAAAACATGACATGTCAGTCAAGAAGCTCTCAATAAAAGGATCTCAACTTTTCCTTGAAGACTTGCAGGGACAATATTGAATTATAATGCAGTTCATGAAATTTTCTTGATCATCAGCTAATAATTTCCGCTTAACTAAGATGCTTGTTAGCGAATATTCATTCCTTTTGATATCCAACTTGTTTCATACTACTGATAAAGTGACTTCATGTCGGTAGTATATAAAAGCAGGAATAAAATGCAAAAATTTGGCTTTTTAAAAACTGCTCAAATAATTTTTTGGACCTCAGAAACGCAATCTCCCCAAAAAACTGAATCATTCCATAAAACATTTTTCAATGTATACAGATACTTATTTGAGTTGACACTACTTACTATATACATGCTCTATGGCTTGAACCATCCAATTGGCATGCTTTGACTCCAGATAAACGGGCTTCATGTAGTTGTTGTCAATTATTTAGTGATTTAGGTATTGTAAACTTGTAATGTTTTCGATATGTTGTAAGTTTCATGGCAAGTGCAGTATTATTATAGCGGTTGAGCGGAACGGAATATTCCCTTTTATTCAAGGGAAAATATATTTCTGCGGATACTATAATATATTAAAATACAAATAACGCCCGACGTTTCGCTGTCAACCAGCTTGATCACGAGCAAAATTTATAATGGCACAAAGGTGATAAAAACTGGAAACGTGCGCAGAATGGAGTTACACGTCAGTGCGGGATAGTCACGTGATTAATCAAGGTCACCTAAACATGTTAAGGGGTCTTGAGGTGCTACTTTTACGATACAAGTAGTGATGCTAAAAGTTCAAAAGCTAAACGAGAAGTGAAGCAAAGTAGTAGCGCACACACATCAGCAGACAGATAATTTCCTACCGATGCAGCCATTCATGAGGGCCGTTGAGTTCACCTCGCTTATACAAATGGCTTCAAGATAGGTCCGTTTATGCCAACTTCTCACATGTGCTTCACATGTGCTCATTGCTTCACTTCTCGTTTAGCTTTTGAACTTTTAGCATCACTACTTGTATCGTAAAAGTAGCACCTCAAGACCCCTTAACATGTTTAGGTGACCTTGATTAATCACGTGACTATCCCGCACTGACGTGTAACTCCATTCTGCGCACGTTTCCAGTTTTTATCACCTTTGTGCCATTATAAATTTTGCTCGTGATCAAGCTGGTTGACAGCGAAACGTCGGGCGTTATTTGTATTTTAATATATTATAGTATCCGCAGAAATATATTTTCCCTTGAATTACCCACTACCGGATACGAGGAGCATACCCTACCAACCATTCCCTTTTATGTTCGTTTTATAATACCGAGAATTCAGCGACGCCCGGTTTGCGGAGTTTCATAGCCACCTTTTGCACTCTAAGCAGAGTGGGAACCAGACCCTTGCGGGGATTTTTGGAAATATGACCTGGAAGCCGATTTTCCAGATGACTTTTCCTGACTTCATCCTAAAACTTCACATTTCTTTTATACTCAGTTGATGCACAGTCGAGTTTGATTTGTCGGGTTTGCAATCATGTCTATCGTAGCGAAAACTAATATTATGAGACAAATCTTGGCCATGACACAGCGCATATCCTTCTCCCCGGGACTTTTTCGAATAATGGGATTGTCGAATAATTTGTTCGGTCTGCACAGAGCAAGTGAAGAAACGATTTCTGCGAGACATGACATAAGGTCAGAAGGAATAAGTTATTGATTAGCAACATGGTAATTTCTCTTGAAAAACAAGAAAGTGTCTGTATGTTTCGAAATATCAAAACGTATACGAGTACACACACTTGCTCTTTGCATCACAAATTGCACTTAATTTTGGCTATATAAATGTATATGAGCTCATGAGTGCTTATAAGACTAATTATGGGCAGAAAAGCATCTTGAATGAATATTGAAATATACTAATTGACTATTCAAGCACAATTTCCACCTGTAGCCTATTCGAATGGTTACTGGGCGCTGGTCGGATCCGATCGAAATTGAAAATCTGTACCGGGCCCATGCCGAAAAAGCCATCCCGGTTCCCACTCTGCTGATAATAATATCTGAGGAATAATCAGTCAAGGTGCTAGTGCAAGTGTAAATTTACCAGTTTTATAATACTCACATTGTGTTTCTACATGTATTTCAGACGCCATGTCTCCTGGTAAGTCTATAAATACTTATTGGTGAACTGCATCACTCCCCAAAAGAAGGGAATAGATCATCTGATATAATGTTTCGGTCATGTTCTGCCTACGTGATTTTTAACGCTGTTGCTTGTGATTTATAGCCTCGAGTTTCGTTGCAGGGTTTGTGTTATAAATTAATCATACATCATATATCATATATCCAATTTTTTAATATAAATTTCAGGAAATACTATGTATAAATTTAGATATGTTTATTGTTGCTTCAAATAAACACGATACAATATATTCTGCATTTGTTCAGTTACAGTGACTGTACATAATGTAGTTTGTCGTAGCCTATATACGCATGACAGCATTTCGGCATTATTTGTTCAAGAAAAGTATACATAATACATGCGTATGAGTTTCATGCAGCACTTAGTGATGATTTGTGAATAATACCTAGATATGGGTACTTGTTGCATAGATATTTTCCGGGACCCGAATACCGCAATTCGGTTGTGTGGGTAGAATGTATGCTGAATAGACAGATGCGTAGTAAGTACCTCGTGGGAAGAGTATTCGAAGCCTCATCGGAAAAGTGAATGATCGATGATAGCAATGATTGGAAGATTACCGTAGGCTTAAATTTGGTACAAACGCAAGTAGATGCACCAGATTTATCGACTTGTATGTGCGTCTGCGGGATATCTACATTTTTCAGAAGTAGATGCTGTGTGTCAAGTCCAATAGGATGGATAAATTACCTTGGGATTGGGGACAAATTGGAAATTATGAAATCCTAGTACGTGTTTGCAGAATTATGCATCGTTAATTATTTTAGTTAAACGCCTCTTTAATTGTATGAATATCCCGGTTTTTCAGTTTCAATTACGATGACCAACACGAGCGAATTCTCAAAATTCAGTTGGAAATCAGCATTTCGTATTACCTTTCGTTAATGCAGCATACATGTATGAATATGCAATGCATCAATTAGGGTCGCTGTTAAAGTCGATCAACTTTTAGTTCAGATAAAACAAATTCATTTGGCTACCAAATAGTACTATGTTCCTGTAATTGCGTTAGTCAGCATTGTATCTGTTTTACATATTCCTTTATTTATAGAATATTACAAATACTAATAATTTTGGTCTTAACCTGTTTATCACGGTGTCGTCTCATTTCACATAATCTCATTTCGCATAGTCTCATTTCGCATAATCTCATTTCGCATAGTCTCATTTCGCATAAATATAATAAAATCATTACTATAATAAATATTTGCATATAAATATAATAAGGCGATAATATTGTTATAAAGCCTATTAATGAATCAAAAACCGCAAGATGAAACATTTTGAATCAAAACCGCATGAAATCACATTTATCACACCATTCACACCTTCAGCAACTGCACCAGCAGTCGTACACAGCAATTTCTCTGTTCTGCAGTTTTCTGCTTTTGAGGTGGATTTAACCCTCCAGATTGCAGCAGACGAAGTTTGTGCTCCACTTCTTGTTGCTTTGTTTGTAGCAACTCTATTTATATATGTTAGGATGTGGGCGGCCTAACTCTATTGAGAACACCATGCCAAGCCTCCAAGTGGTTATTGGTACGGAATCCGTCGATATTGTCAAAATGATTCCACATTTCCTTGGGAAATATTGCGGCAGAGGTATCCACCCATGTCGTAGTTACATAGTCCATGAATGGGATCACATCCTCATCAGTCAATTCGTTCAGTGCCTCCATCCATACTTCATCAACAGACTCTAAGGGAATCAGAGGGAGAGCCGAAGATCGACGAACAAGACGATTGAATGACTGATTTTCGGTGTATTTGTTTGTCAATCCGAGTGCCTGTACGCAAATTGCCTGAGAGTAAAGTGAAACAGGCATCCACGAATCCTCGAAGAAGGGAATAGTTGATTTACGCACTCACTCATGGCTTTCTCAAAGTCAATACACACAGTTTGAGGTTGAAGTCGATGGCCAAAGCGTTCGGCAGCTTGTTGCAGAAGCTGAAACATTCTTCTGTAAGTCTGTGTGTCTCTCTTTGGTAATAAGGCCACCACAACAGGAACCATACACTCCATCACTTTAACATGTATAGAATACACTTGAGTAAACATTTCTGGTGCGGATTTAAATGTTCCATCCATAAATACACACAAATAACGAAGATTTTGCGCCGTGCGCCGAAAATCAAAATACGGTCCTCTGCTCCATCGTTTGCTAGGAGGAAAGGGGCGGCCATCCTTTGTTTGGGTCCACTGTCCTTGTAAGTCAATTTCGCTTCTGGAATGTGGTATATTTGGCAAACGCTTTGATCTTGCCCTGTACAAAGTACATCTGTACTTGTTGAAAGATGGCAAGCTATCCATTGTGGTTTCGTCAGCCAATGCGTCGTCAAAGGTCCGTCCGAGAACAGCCGCTTAATAGGTTTTGAATGGCTGTTTTATCGCCTCTTCTTTCACATTATTCAAAGTCTTTTTGATTTCAATGTTTTATAGTCTGGCGCATGATTGTGTAGGCCGGAGTCTTGATTACTAGATCCTCATCGGTGACTGCCGTTACGCCGCAATTCTGTACGCGGCAACGCCAGTGTTGACGTTTCTCATTCTTCGGTTGATAGATAATAGATATCCGTCGAATTCTAAAAGCTTGCCACCACGTTGTGAGGTTACAAACTTCGCAATATTTTTCCCAGTCTTCATCATAAAATCACAGCAATGAAAAATATATGCCTTCCGTTATGAACGGAATTTATTTATTTATACATTATGAACGGTTATCCCGTGGTCATTCGCAAGCCAATTGTCAGAAATTGGTATTTGATACTTCAGCTATCACTCCAATTTCCATTTCTATTCAATTCTCACTCCTAAACAGATTAGGTGTTAACAATGGCTTAATTAAACAGATAAAGGTGTTGACAATAGCTTACAATAGTTACAAAGAACAAGTTACAAGTTTTTCGAAGATGATGAAATTATGCGAAATGATATATCTGTGTTATGCCATTTGATACACATCGACGGATTAGATGATTACATAAGATTAAATTGCACAACAAAGAGTTATGCGAAATGAGAATATGTGAAATGATACGGAGCCTTTATCACTCCTTATGAAAGTGTAACCTGAATGCTTATCAGCATGGGTGGCAAATCAATTTTACAACTCGATAGAAGAAGGCTTTGTGCAGGTGACAGGTTTCTAAATAGTTTGTTGACGATCCTTTGTTTTCATATTATCCGTTGCGTTCGAGTTCTTGAAAATGAAATCTGAAAATAATTCTTTTTAGCTAAGAACATGCCATCTCTTCCTTTTAGATGTATTTAAAAAGTTATGGTTCTTATTAGCAAGATGATAATGTGTGGATTTCGCTGATTTTATCACTTTGACGAAATTGATGTCTTAGGTTCGCTAGAAGAATTCGGCTCTACGTCATGTCAATAGCTATATGTAGGTGAATGTCATCAGCGATGAAGTGTAGCCATCATATTTCAGTATTGTGATGGAAAAGTGCGATAAATGCATCTGCGCACTACTTTTAAGTAGTTTCCAGGTCAACTAGCTGTTTGAATTTCATTCCTGCATCAACCAATATCTTATGATTGTGGAAGACGCAAAGTTTGACATGAAAGATAAGTTTCGACCACATTTTGTGAAGAAGCGAAAGAATTTTGTTTTATTTGAAAATGTGACTTATTCAGTTGCATTTTAATTATTAAATTGATAAGTTTCTCCGTATTACTTGATCTACAGGATGAAAACAATGTTAACTCTAAAGCTTGAGGCGATTAAAGAATCAAGTAAATTTGGTACATACCCTCCATAGTTTAGAGAAACGCGTGGAATATTCAATAAGTTGCAGTAGTTCGCGTTTCTGGTCATGTTTAAAGGTGATCCGTTTTTTATGAATCAATCAGTAATTATTATCAATTGACGATTAATGTTCAATCGTGCGGGACAGGTTACAGATGCAACAGTTTTTTTCATTTGAGTTAACTTGAATCTGTTACAATGTGCTTGTCATCGATACTTCAGCTGTCAATGTGTTAATCAGCGTGTCAGATGCAAAATTTGAATTTTAAAAATTCTCAGTGACAAACAGCTGTGTCAACAATCCAATGTCGAACCGGGTCCTGACTTTTCTCTATAATATGATTAGTCCTCTGATGGTTTCTTGACTGGAAAGAGTTTTGTAGTTTGTTGAATGTTGCAATAATCCCTTTTCTTCGATAATCCAAGTCACAAACTGTCGTACATGAAGATGCATGTTGTCTGTTTGGTTCAAATGGTGTCAGAATACTAGGTGTACAATGTGCAGCACTTGCACTTATTGGTACTAAACAAGCTTAGCTGAATATAGGAGACAATTATTACATCTGAAATTTGAAATGATGTGTAACACTCAGCACTTATATAAAAAACATAGTAACACTGCTAAATTTGAGGAAAATGACCTTCGGAAAATTGTTGTTGCCGTATATGCAGTCGCGAAAAAATCTCACCAACTTTGGAATAATTATTTGAATGAGCCTTGTTTTTGTGATAAAAAATTCAAGAAAATCAGATTTGATTCTTCTAAATTAATTTGGAGCTATTTTTTGACATATCTATTGAAAAAAAGATAGATAACCTAATCACTCTATAAGCTAAATTCGTTTAGCTATCTTGACTCATGAAGAATACAGACGTGAAAAACTTCTGAAATATATTTACTTATCTTTGAGCCAATTGATCAAAATAATGTCAATCATCAGCCAACCAGGCATCATTATGTTGACCAATTATTCATCTCGTTGTTATTACTTCAACCAAGACCATTTGTTTAGAGCAAAGGGAATTTAGTTGGTGTAAACAGAATGAATAAATATTGAGCTGCATGATCTGTTGAAAAAATGGAACATGCTTGAATAGACGCCATATCACTCAATATCCGAGGAAATTATCCGAGGGGTTATCATATGCTATTTGCGTATCTGATATGTAGTTGATGACTTATAATTTACACCGCAGATGCAGAGTAGTAAGTAGACATTCCCGGTTCCGACTCTTCTATGCGAACTGGGATCGTACATCGATTTTAGCATTAGTGAGAATAATGTTGGATTATGGGTGTTACATGTACAAATAGGCTTTCAATCTCGTATATCACATTGTGTTACCACAGAACAAATAATTTGATGTGCAGTCATACCTATGCCTACTACGCAAGCAGCTGAAGTAGGCCTTTTTTGGACGTGTAGGCTTGCTTGTAATGGGAAGTATATGAATGATGTTATTATGATGAGGAAGAATGTTGGAGGTTATGTATCAACCAAGCATAGTTTACCTGCATGATTGTGATATATAGGTTATCGCTTGATCGATTCATCAATGTCCATGGAATCGGAGATGTCACAGGATCCAATGAATTGAGATTTTCTGAGTATACATCATCCTTACTACTTATTGCATGCATTTGTGGGCGAGCGCGAATGTAATGCGAAATCTTACATGAGATCATCTGAGGAAATCTTCGTAATTGATTAAAGAATTAATCATGATCTTGATGGTAAAAAATACAGATAATTAAATGATCTATTTCTATGTATTGTTAAATTAGAAATTATCACTTATACGGAAGCACTCCACTGAATATGATATGCCATCGAAACTCTTAAGAGGCAATTACATCGCTCCAGCGATGTCTTTTACATCGGTATTTTGCGGTCGAAGTCGATGGAGGTCGAAGTGCATGGATCACAAGAAAATTCACTATTCGTTTGGTGCAGTAAAAAGGAAGAAGAGAACTCAGACTTAGCAACAAGTGACGGTAAAAAGATCCTAGGCCTACCAGAATCCCATTTTCAATGCTGCGAAATTGTAGAAGCAATTTTGATCAGTTTTACCGCACTTGACATAACTCTGCAAACTTCATGCAAGCATCGTGGTCACAAGTTTCCTCAGCAAATCTGTATTTTCGGCTATGAAAACTTAAAAAAAAGAAACTTATTTACCGGTTTTCACAAAATGTACTCGCTGAATCCATGTTTTACTAAGAAAATCTGTAATAGGACCTTCTTTTGAATTTTATGTTCTCACATTTGGATGTTACACGATGAAAAATGATTGGTAGCAATGGAAACGAAGCGGAATCTGACGCATCGGAGCCAAATATGTCATTGCAACACAACCTTTCCCCCCCTGAATTGTTAATATGGTTAATACTATGAGTGACATTCACGGTAATCAAACTGACAGAAACGTTGAAAGATCAAAAGAAAGACGAAAGGAAATATCCGCACTTTTTTCTTCGACCGTTTCATTGAAAATGAAGATGAAAAAAATGAAATACACAATCCCAAATTTTCGACATGAGCCTACAACATGGGTGTCAAGCAAACTCAGTTAAGCCAGAGTTTGCTTAAAAACAGGCGGGTATGGATTCAGTTTTCTGTTTCCTAACTGAAGTTTAATGAGTGCTTCATCCATTACAGCGTCTGTTACTAGGATTTTGAAGTCTGTGGATACTAGATTTATTATTGTAATTGAAGAGCTATTATTGATTGCTTCGGTGGATATTTAAAACGACATCTATTTTCCTGTGAACTACTACAGCGCCCTGGTCAAGTTACATTTAATTTTGCATTAGAAAAATAATTCTGGAGGAGTTGATCACCACAACAGTGGTTGAAGTTAGTTGTCAAAAGCTCTGGTGGTCACTTAAGACACCATGCCGACAGAGAAGGAAATTGTGTAAAACTGCTGAAACAATAGAAATCGAACTAAAACATAAGGCGGATCTGTAAACTTTGGTATGAACTGGCACTATGATGTAAAGCGTGGAAATGTAAGTAAGCCTATTTCGGAGATGATGAAAAATTGTCGGACCCAGTTGATCTGATGCCTCACTTTTCTCCTTGTTTTCCGAAATTAGCCTTTACTATCATAAAAGTTCAGATCACATGTTCCCGTTCCTGACCCGTAAAAACTACAGGAACACTTGTCTTGAAAAAATTCCATTAAGTTGAGGTAGTCAAATATTTTGTGATAAATTCATCGATGTATTGATCAAGTTCAATGTGATGCGGCATAGGCTTCTGTTGAAATGTAAATTCAAAATAGTGTGCACTAGAAATATTCATACACTGGTCTCGGCCGCACTCTAACTAAATACATATACGAGTACTTGGCCTTGGGATCTTTCAGTCCAGAGGTCGAGCCTGAAGGCATCATAATAGAAATCTGCTGTCCTAAAGTCGCAGCACTAATACTACCATTCAATGTTTTCCAAAGATATTGCGATTACTCTGATAAAGTGCAAAAACGTGCATGGCACTCTCATACTTTCATACACTCGATCTGTTCGTATCGTGCGGTTGTATGTTTTTCATGCTCTCGCTGTTCGGTATTTTGTAGTATTTTGGATGGTTATATGCTGTTCTTCAGTGCCGAGTTTTATATGTATGTGATCCATTGAGCGTTCTCTTTAAAATGGTGGAATTTGTAAATTTCGTTTCTGATCCAGTTTGGAGTTATCTCATTTGGAATATATTTGTGCCCATATTCTTGTGATCTGAATTCACTCGCGTTTGTGTGCAGATTTCTTGTGCTACATTGGATTTTCGCAGTGTCCGCGGTAGCTATTTTTGGCTGCAATCAGATATCTTTTACATTGCCGGCCTGTACAACGTACAACGTTGGCGTGACGTAAAGGTCACATGTCAAATTTCATTTGCTGGACTTATTGTGCTCCGTCCCTCTTTTCTTCTGTATTCAATTATTCTTAGGATAAGCAAGTTTGACAATAACAGTGCTGGTGTGAGAGCGTGGTGTAGGGGTAACGTGTTTTTGTTCGTGACTAAAGTTTCAGCGTTCGAACCCCTCTT
Source organism: Prostheceraeus crozeri (assembly GCA_907163375.1). Classification (NCBI taxonomy): domain Eukaryota; kingdom Metazoa; phylum Platyhelminthes; order Polycladida; family Euryleptidae; genus Prostheceraeus; species Prostheceraeus crozeri. The sequence continues at coordinate 182,770 of CAJQUW010006790.1, read as the reverse complement.
CTACTTTTACAATGGTTACTCCGAGTAGTAGAAATACCCGCTCTAATAGTGCATCGAATGTTCTCACCATCAACGACGTTAAGGAATTAATGAATACGCTAAAAGCAGAAATTATCGCCGACATGAAGTCCGAAATAAATGCAGTCAAGGCTAGTCTTGCAGAGATACATAATGAAATCAAGTGCATGGAAAAAGAGCTAAAGACATTCAAAGATAAATTAACTTCTCATGATGATGAAATCAATTTTATAAAAGGAGAATTGTTTAATCTTCCAGTCAATTTGAAAAATGCAATTTCGCAGGACGTTTTTGGTCTTCATCGCATCGGTCGACCCAAATCTGACAGACCACGTTTGTTAAAAATTATCTTTCGTTCTTCTGAGTCAAAGAAAAGTCTCCTAAAAAAAGCGAAAGATTTAAGAAACACTGGGCGATACAAAGCAGTGTTCGTCAATCCTGACAGGACACATGCTCAAATTGCAGAATTCCGCAAACTTCGTAATGAATTGAATGAGAGGAGAGCAAATGGTGAGGATGTGGTTATTTATGGACAGCGTGTTATGCAGAGATCTAATGTTCGATCAGCGCCGATCTCAAATAATTTTCTGTGACGGATTTTATTGTTTCTTTTCGTAGTAAAATTTTTCCCACTGTGCTATTGTTGAACGCACGGTCAATTTTTCCCAAATTTGACGAGTTATCTGTTTTAGTTGCTTCAGTAAAGCCTGGCTTGGTGGTTGTAACAGAATCTTGGCTTAGCTCCGACATAATTGATAGTGTGCTGAAACTACCTAGCTACAATTTATACAGATGTGATAGACTTGGGCGTGTTGGCGGCGGTGTTTGTGCATGGATCGCTGCTGATCTACGCTGTGATGTTGTTTCATGTTATTCTCATCCCCGCACGATCGAATTTTTGGCACTGAAAATTTGTAAATTAAACCTTTTTCTCGTTTGTGCATATGTACCACCAAATCTGAGAGCAAGTGATCGAGATGTTATCAACGAATTTTTTGTTTCTGTAATAGATAGTGAGTTGTCAGCAAACCCAGACTTGAAACTTATGATTTGTGGAGATTTTAATAATATGGATACATCCATTTTTGAAGAACAATTTTCACTTGTAAATTCTGTAAAACGCGCCACTCGGCTGAATTCCATTCTTGACCAAATTTGGATCAGTTCTGATTTATGTGATATTTACCAAGAAGATGCATGTATTGGTCCTCCACTTGGTTCGTATGACCACAATTCTGTTTTGCTGTTTGGAAAAGAATTTGATAATTCTTCATCCAGATTGGTGAAAGTCTGGGATTTTCGTAAATCACACATGGATGATTTTCAATATCTCTTGTCAATTACAGACTCCGACTCTATTTTTGTTGATGATTATTCTGTTGATGAAATGTGTTGTATATTTTATCATTATTTACAGGTTGCTATGTCATTTATTCCATAAAGTTTTGTGTTGATGACAGACAAGGATAAGCCATGGGTTACACCTCTTCTGAAATCGCTAATAAACAAACGTTGGAATGCGTTCCGCAGCAAGCAATGGGATGTGTACCATCATTACAAGGCAAAAATAAAGGACGAGATACTGAAATCAAAATATGCATGGTCGCAGAGGCAGTTACAGTCAGCGAAAAATGTTTGGAAAGTTGTCAATGAAGTTCGGGGCAAAGCTGACAAGAGGGCCTTCCATAATTTGATAATGGACTATGGTGGTTTCCAGGGTTTGATTACTGCAATTCACGTTGAGATGTGTAAGAACTTCAACTACGACCAAGACGTCGGCATTCCCTCGCTTCAGAATGATTCGTGGATTTTTACACCGACAGTCTATGACGTTCAACGCTCCTTGAAACATCTATCTGTGCATAAATCTGTTGGTTGTGACGGTATTCCCAATCGTATTCTCCGTGATGGCGCTAACTGGATTTCTTTCCCACTACATCAGATTTTTATGAAGTCAGTTGAGTCTCGAACTTTCCCCTCGTGTTGGAAGTTGGCTGATGTTGTACCCGTGCCCAAATGTAAGAGACCCACTGTTCGTGACTTTCGACCGATATCTGTTACCCCGGTCATCAGCAAAATTTTTGAACGTCTTGTTCTCAATTCTGTCATGTCACAGATTATCCAATTATATGGTCCGCATCAATATGCCTTCAGACAATATGGTTCTACCGAAAGTGCGTTGATCAAAATTCACGATAGTATAACATCATATCTTGAGTTACCTACCACGAAAGCAGTGAGGCTATCTTGCTTGGATTTAACGAAGGCATTCGATAAGCTGAATCATCACTCTTTGCTAAACCATTTGATTGACGGAAATGTAAATCAAGGTTTCATTATATGGCTGCAAAGTTATTTGGACAACCGCACTCAACGTCTTAAATTGAATGGTATTTATGGTCCGACTACTAAAATACCATCAGGAATTCCCCAAGGATCAATTTTAGGTCCCTTTCTGTTCGCTGCCTTTATGGGGTCTCTACGTGTGTCACCAGAATCATCCATGATTATTTACGCTGATGATGTTACTCTTATTGAGCCAATTTCTCGCGATCTCATACCGAACAATCTGGGGCATGTACAGGAATGGATCAATGCCAAGGGGATGAAACTAAATCTTGAGAAATCTTCGCAGATGATTTTCTGTCATGGAGAACAATTTGATATCATATATCCGAATATCAAGGTTTCAGATACCGTGAAAATTTTGGGTGTTCACTGGAGCAAGAATTTAACATGGGATCTTCATTTCAGTGAAATGTGGAAACTTGCATCGCAAAGACTCTACGTAATTCGAACGTTAAAGCCCCTTGTGTCTTCTGATCAGCTCATCATTGTGTATAATTCACTGATATGCAATCTTTTACTCTATGCCGCTCCTCTGTTCTCTTGGCTTTCAAAATGTATCGAGATAAAATTACAGAGATTTCATAATCGTGCTCATCGCCTGATTTGCGGTAAAGACTGTACCTGTGACAAGTTTCCTTTGTTTTCTGTCGTTCTGAAAGACCGCGCATCTTCATTTTTCAAGAAATGTGAAGTAAACGAGGAGCATCCATTGCATCATTTGATTCCTCCTCGAATGTTAAGTAGCGGTCATTTGTGTCTCCCAAATGTTAAAACTGCCAGAAGACTCCATTCATTCATACCTTGGATGTGTGTTGTCATGAATGAAGGTGTGTAACATTTTCCAATTGTGATTTTGTATTTTCCTTTTCTCCGGTCTTTTATTAGTGACTTGTATATTGATGTATTTAATGATTTTCAGTATCAGAAATAAACACTTACTTACTTACTTACTTACTAGCACATTGCAAGTCAAAGTGCGGAAAATTAATTGAAAACAGCTTGAATTCTGTTTATTCTTCATGATTTTTTTCAATAATATGGATATTTTGCAATGTATTCCTTCAATTGCTTAAATGCTTGAACTTCATCGATCGTACTGCAGAATAAATCTAAATTTCCTCTGGCTTTAAAGGGTAGTTTTATTCCTACAGGCCAGAGGCAATTTAGAGGTATTAATACCTTCCAGGAATGACCAATGAAACCCTCGAATCATATGTAGCACAAATATTCGTAGTATGCAAATTTCATTATGATATGGGACGTTTGTTATACATGTATCGATGTATCACACGATATCCTGAATACTGAATTACATGCTTAGTTTATTTAAACTCAGAACGTGATGTCTTAAGAATTAGATCAGTCTTCTACATTTGCATAGATTCCATTGTGGTCATGTTTTATTTCTCCATCACAGATCGTTATCCGAAACCAGAGCTTTCACTTTCAATATCCGAGGATTATGACAAAGTAAAGTTGACATGTCGACTCAATAAATGTAATGACCATCAACTCCTCATGTATGAAAATGAACTTGGATACTTACCTGTTGTTGTAAATGGTTCTGTTGTGGATGGTACTCCACTCGTTCCTTCACAAGTAAATATTTCAAGACCAGCAGGGACACTCTTCGTGAACATGCCATTGGGTAAGTTGAGAAATATTTAACACGGAAATGTTATCAATTATACAAACTAATGTTTGTTGTTGAAATCGAATGTCTTCGAAGAAATTTCCGATGTACATATATCTTCTTAGCTCCTCTCTGTGTGCATATATTTTCTATTAATTTTCGAGTGCTCTAAACTACCTTAAATTGTAAGATGTAACGTGAAAATCACATTTTTCATTCATTTTTCTCCTTTCAGCAAATCGTTGGCGTAGTTTTTACCATGCGATTATTATGTGTGTGCATGTATTGAAGAATGGGTCAACAGATTCGCTGCATTATGCACAATATCAAATACCTTAGCAATGGTAGTTCTGGTAGGCCAGTGATGATAGCAATTTGGCAGTTTTGCCAAAACATATCTGACACATAAATACATTGTTTTACACCTTCATAGTATGTTACAAGCTTGCAACTAACAAATATTCATGTGAAGATGTTAGAAATTCATAAATTCGCGTATGTTTTAGGAAAATACAGGATTTTATTGTTTTTAAAGTCTTAGGTCGTCCTGTATTGAAATTAAGTCTCATGGAAGTAGAGCGAACATTTTATCATACGGCCATTATGTCGATGATTGGAGGTTTGTCCTTTCCTCTTAAGGCCTACACTGCGCTGCTTCCGCAAATTCCATAGGCTTTCTGATATAATATGAATTTTGACACAAATTTTAAATCTGCGCATCATTTTATCTCAACATTATGACTGGTCTGTCTTTTCTCTGAGCTTTTCCATGCAAATAAAAGATTACATGCACAATCTACTGACCGTTCGTGTGAAGCGCTTTCGGGTGCAGAACCGCTTCAGTTAGCGGCTAGTCATGTTGATGAAAGAAGTTTCTGCAGTCATTAGTCAGTGCAAGAAACAAAGCTGTGTTACAGCTGAAATGATCCTGGCCTCTGGAGACGGAGGTGTTTGCTGATGGCGTCATTTATTCAATGGTATCCCCAGGAAGACGCGATATCTACTGACTGGACGAAGAGCATCCTAATTCCCATTTTTAAAGGCAAAGGTGATCCTTGCACAGATAAAGAAAAAAGTGGAAGTTGCACAGATGCCTGAAACATATTGAAGTGGCTCTAAAGATCAGGCTTCATGTCTGAAAGAGGTACGATCGACGCCATTTTTATCATGAGACAGCTTCAAGAGAAATATCTGGCCTGTATTTCTCTTTCGTGGTCCTCGAAACGGTTTTCGATAGGGTCCCTTGGAATCTGATAGCTTGGGATTGCGGAAGGCTACTGTAGATGGGTGGTTGGTGAACTCAGTGATGAGTCTGTACCACAGCGCATCAACGTTGGTACATATGCACTCAGCATGCAGTGAACCTTTTAGCGTGAGATCTGGGCTTCATCAAGGGTTAGCGCTGATTCAATTGCTATTTGTTTCGGTAAAGGAAGAGATCTCCTCCGACATATGTGGTAGTCTTCCGTTCGAGATGCTTTATGCTTACCTTGTATTTGTTGCAGAGAGTGAGACAGGACTTCGTCAAAAACTGCAAGCATAGAAGGATTGCCTGTCGAAGAAAGGCTTGAAGGTTAATAAAGAGAAAACTAACGTAATGCTGTTCACACAAAAGCCTATCGGTCTTCCACTCGGCCCAAGTATTCTTATACTGCTTGCCGGAAAGGTGTCGACTCCAATTCTATCCAGTATGCACTTTTCACGCACAAGAGATGTTAACGGAGTGAGCCTATCCGCAGTTGAGTCGTCATTCATGTTCAACCAATGTCTATGTCAGAAACGCTCTTTTTTCAACCACATTTAAAGAACGAATCGGTCCAATTTCGCTGATGGGTCACACCTATCAGGCTGTGAGCAGATTTTGTTACCCTGGTGACATGATGGACTCCGGTGGTGGTTCAGGGCTGCATTATCTGCACGAGTTCAATCTGGTTGGCGAAAGTTTTTTGAATTATCACCATTACTGACATCGAGCCAAGTGCGTGATGCGTGTGTGAGAAGGTGCATTATAAACATCAGTGGAACATAACCCATGAAGATTGATGAAAGTCGTCAACAAAAAGATAATGACAGCAGAACGCAGAGTGATGCGTTACACAATGGATGCATCTTTGAACGACAGGCTCGCTTCCTCCATGCTTCTCCAGCTTCTTGGAATTGAAGAAATCAAGACTGTCTTGAGAAGGAACCCGTCTTAGATGGTTCGGACATGTTCTCCAGATGCCAGAAGATAACTGTGTCAAGAAGCGTGTGACATAGACATACCGTGGCCAATGCAGAAAGGTCGTCCTTTGAAAACGTAGCGTGAATCTTTCAGTGACAATGCTTATACGACGTTTGAACAGGAGGTGCCCACTGAATCAATTTTTCTAATAACACAACACCACGTAAACGCATTTCAACACAAATGCGCATGAATAATGCTTCAACTCGTAGCGACACGAACTCGATAAGTATTATGCTACACGACTAAGAACTCACAATCCTCGGAGGGCGATGATAATTTTCGTTCAATAAAGGCTACAATATCAAGTCTAAGACATTCCATAGTCATGTTCGTAGGTTGCCTGTCAGTTATTCCTCGTAATGCAGAATTATTAATGTATCGTCTATAAGTGACGTGTTTTGGTAACTACTGTACGCTTGTATTTCTTCTAGTTTCCAAGCATGATCGTCCGGCAGCCAGAACGAGTTTCTGCAGGGAACGAGGCCGAAAGTGAGACTTTCACAGAATGATGTACATCCTATGCCTACTACGAATATGTACGTCTGTCGAGTTCTAGTGAGTTCCTCTTCTTGTCAGACAGGATCAAAGAAAAACACATGTAAATCCAATGGGACGCAGATTGCAGCTTTTGACTAAAATGAAATTTTCTATGTTTTCTCTGATTAGACGAAAAGTACTAAGCCTAGAGTCATAATTTTTGGCATGGAATATCTTCAGGTCATTTCCTTTCATGTTCATGTACCCCTGTTTATAAAGCTAAACACACTCAGATTTGGCGAGCCTCTTAATGTCGGCAAACACCAACATGTTGGCCCACTTCATCCACATTGAACCACATTCTCACATACATCGCCGATCAGATGCATGATAATAACACATGCACATAATAGAAAATGACTTGAAGACATCCAAAAATTATGACTCTAGGCTTAGTACTTTTCGTCTAATCAGAAAAAGCATAGAAAATTTTATTTTAACCAAAAACTGCAATCTGCGTCCCATTGGATTTGCATGTGTTTTTCTTTGATCCTGCCTGACAAGAAGAGGAACTCACTAGAACTCGGCAGACGTGCCGATTCGTAGTAGCCATAGGATGTACATCATTCTGTGAAAGTCTCACTTTCGGCCTCGTTCCCTGCAGAAACTCGTTCTGGCTGCCGGACTAATACTGCACTTTATGTATATGCAATGCTGTAATTACATGTTCAGTTGACGATTTTAAGCCTGCTCCAATGAATCATTTGCATTTATATTATGCAGGGAATTTTTGTAGTGCATATCTGTATGAAAGGTGTAGATAAACAGATTGACAGTGTGCATTTTTGGATAAGTTGTTCGTATAGCTTAGTATTTGGAAAAGATATCTTATTTCAATAGAACCAATCCTAGGGGCTAGGAAAACGACATTGTACAAGTGCAACATTACTTCGCAAGACTGGCAGCGCGATCATGATATTTACTATTGAACACTGACACGAACACAATCATAAGAGCTCTAATACGACAAAAGTAGAAACAAGCTTATGAGAACCTCGAGCACGGCACAAACACGATCATGAGAACCCGAACACGATGCGAAATCGATCATGGCAATCCGAACACGACACGAGCACGATCATGACAACTGGAAAACGCGACATAATACGACACAAACACGATTATGACAACCCGAAAACGACACGAACACGATGCGAACACGATTCTGAGAACCCGAGCACGACACGAACACAATCATGGGAACCCGAACACGATGCGAACACGATCATTTCTCGTATTAAGAGTTCAGCTAATGAATTGATATGGAATATTTTCATCTATCAATATCTGTTTGACCTTTGGAATTTAGATGACGGAGTCAAAAGCTATTATTTTGACATTTAGCTATGTCATTCGCAGTGGATTTCAGGTGTGGGTGCAAGCAGTGAGATGGAAGGATATTTCTTCGACGATTATTCTTATCTGATTGCGTTGAAATTGTTAATTTTTTTGCGATTGTTTACCAAAATTGGCACCGTGGCTCCAGTTCTTGAAAAAATCAGTCAGTTTGTCTCTGATATGATGAGTCACCACCGCATTGAGCTGGAAAACATCTAAAGAAACCTTTCAGATTCTTCATCTCAACATAATCGTGCATACTCAGGTCGCTTTGTAAAATAAATTACATATCGTCAAATTACGTGGATATTTGAATGCGCAACAGAAGATGGATAAACTATCATCAGATATGCGTGATATTGAAACTAAGACATTATTGATGCAGAATAATTCAATACAGGTGAAATAACAGTTCTATTGATTTTTACAAATACAGTGTAATCCGGATAAGCGGGAAATCCGCTTAAGCGGGACAAAAATCAGGAAATGATTCCATCACATAGAAATTCCTCCGGTTAAGCGGTACACTTTTCACAGTCACTCCGCTTAAGCGGGACACTTCTTTTACAGCAAAAATTCGATTTGCATCTATCCAAGGTACTTGTCTCGAGAAGAATTTTCTTGCATACAGAATCGTTTGCATATAGAAGTTTTGCCTCGATTGAGAAGAGTTATCTTCGCGGAATCGAGTGAAGGGAAGAAGCAGACTATACTTGACTCTTTTTTCAATAGGCCTAACTGTTAATGAATTATCAATAGAAATGCTTGTTTTTTTCTAAATGAGGAGGTTTTATTGTGGATGTACGGACAATGCAAAATGGACTGAATGCACAATTGTACATGTAGGTAGATGGTTAATAGACCTAGAATAGACCACACACTGTAGCCTATACTTGTCGCTTAAGTATCAGTACGATGCAGCAAATTAACTAGTGTGCGTTGCAGTGCATTTAGTATATCAAGATCTTTACTTCGCACTTATACATTCTTGCTTGATAAGCTGCCTCACAGAGTTGAAAGAACCTCCTAGCCTAGGTTTTATAAATAAATCTACTATAGAACCAATATTACAGACAAAAACAATGCGTAGACATCATTTTGCTATAAATACACTAAAAACCTAAGCTGAAATGACTTATTTTATGATAATATGTGCAACTCCGCTTAAGCGGGAACTCCGGATAAGCGGGAGACATATCCTACTCCGAAGCTGTCCCGCTTATCCGGATTACACTGTAATATGATACATGGAGCGTTCACACCGACAGACATAATTGATAGAATAGGCATGAAGGATAAATCGCATTGTAAATCGTCAAAGTGAAATCTTCCGCGTGATTCTCCCGTAAACAATTTGTGTTACATGTTTTACAAAATATCTTGTATATACAAATTTATTCTGATTTTTGGGGGAGATTATTGCATCTTATTCCCATAAATTCCAAATGATTTACATGAAATATTTCTGTTATTCTCAGTTTTGAAGAAATATTTTATTTTGTTTTACTGTGGAATTCAATGTGAAAGGGCGCTTATATCCCGAAGGATATTGAAGACCGCTTTACAACATGAACATACTAAAAGTATTTTTTCGACAGATGAATGAAACCCTTTACCCTTTCGAAAGTTACCAAACGGTGAGAGAGTTTAATTTCAGTCGGTAATCTGCTCCACATTGGTGAGGCAACTACGGGAGAGGATCTGCCACCAAAAGTATGCCTTCGAAGGGAAGGCACTTGAAGCATTCTTGTGTCACTGGATCAGAGTCTTTTTCGGTTATCCATGGATGAAACTTCTCTCTATGAGGTAGACAAATACTTCGCAGTACTTCTCTAGAGACTGAGATATATCAGAATGCAAATTCTTATTTCAATTCTTCATTTGATGGGAAGCCAACCAAATAGATAGGATATGATGAAAGTTAGACGAATATTTACATAAGTTGCACGTCTGAATCTAACAAAGGTGTATTTTGTCTCGTTTACATAATGAACGTTACATATATTGTTTCATTTGTATCAAAAGTTAAAAATGAATAACGTTTCATTTAATATTTTATGTCTTCAGTTACTGAAGGCGCTGTTGTACAATATGAAAGGTTCTACGAGCGAGAGTCAAAGTAATCCCAATCGCGATTGGAGCTTTAGATACTTGCACGTCAAGATTATATAATCACCTGACTGATATCCATGGTATTCACCATCGTCCGACCTGTAATTTTCAGAAGTACTCATATTCTTCGTAGAAAGATGTCACTCAAACCTCCGGTCGAAAAAAAGTAAGATCTGCGGCCAAGTATTATAAGTCTGAGTTAATCTGTTTTAGAGAACCCAATCGTGGGGCATCACATTCATGAAATCGAAGTCATACCACATGACGTAGAAAATGACATAAAGTAAGTAATGAGAAGTAGGTAAAAAATAAGGAATCATTTCAAGGTCACTTGAAATCACTTGATCTGATGCTGTCAAAACATGGGGAATGTTTATGAATACGCGCAGGCGAGCGTTTATAGTTTGCGCGTCGTCTATGGTTGTCTGCGTTGCCGCTTGAACCACGGATGAACCGCTAAGCATATTCTGTCTTCCCTGAGCATGAAATTGAGGTCCTATCACATTGTTTGGCCTCTGATACACGCAGACACATGAGACGCAAAGTCTGTAACAGGACTGCCGACAGATGTTGCAGTAATGTCACGCATAGCCACGGACACTTTGCACCATGCGTCTGTAAGACAAAGAAAGCGAAAAACTACAGCCACATCTGCTTTTTACACGTACAATCTTGTGGGCACATCTGTGGGCCAGAATCCGTCACTTATGAACGAATGTAGGCATTGTATGCATTCACGTTCCTATTGCTAATTTGATTACATTGTGAAATATATACTCGTATCACTGCATCGAAGTTTCACTTATACAGGTTTACACTGTTCTCATTGTCTATTGGCTACAATGTTGATCTGCAAGTTCTTCATGTTTGAGTCAATGAAAGGGAACTGCGACTCTTTATACCAAATCCATGTTCGATATGCATATAACCGAAGAGTTCGAGGTTCCTTTCTTCTTGATTCGATTTTAATGTTGCATGGAATTGACTTAGGAAAGGTAAGGGGCAAATCCATTATATATATGACTGCTTTCGCGACACGAAAGATTGAAAAAATGAAACACAAGAACGGTTTTCTTGATGCGATTTAAACATACTGAGTACAAATATCACACAAAGAAGCACGTGAAACTTCTAGTTTTTTTGTTGCGAAGAAAGATGCATTTTGGTCTTTGATAATAACGAAAGTGATGTGGCTTCACTAATACTGCTGAAATTCGAAAAGCACAAAAAATTCGTGTTTCATTGCCTTATCGAGGAAAATGTTGTTTTTGTTTCTCGATTACAACGAAGCCTACATCGATTGCAAGGAAGTCTACGTCGATCATGACGAAGAACAAGTCGATTACCTAATGCTGCATCTATCGTGGGGAGATAGCACGCTGATTACAGACGATTTGTACTTCATTATACAATCTTACGCATATCAGCGGATTTAGATGCCGAGTTGATTATACATGGCTGCGATACATACTGCTTGGCCTTACTACTGTTTTCGATATGATCGACGTCGATCAAATTGTGGTCGAATCTCAATAAAAAACACTTATGCAGTCGCTGCGATTTTGAACCGTAATACAAAAACTTTAAACAATACCTAAGTATATAATAATAGATCAGTCAAAATTCGCTTATTGATTTTTCAGTTTAAATTTTCAGGGCATCGATCAGAACGAAATTTGTGTTTGAGCAATTTTTTTAAAACTTGCAAGTCACTTAATTCGACAATAATAATCTCAAAATGTCCGAATATGTCCGATGTTTTGCATTAGTGACATATTCTACAGCCAAATATGGTGTTGATAAAATTTTCTACTCAATACTTTTCCTCTAAGTTATACCTTTCCAATACTTTTCCTAACTTGTGTACTCAATAGGTGAAATTGACAAAGTGCAATTTAGGGGTCAGACAATGAGCTCAATAACGTTCTATACGCATATGTACATTAAGAGAATTGAATTATACATGCTCCAGTCCAAAAGCGATCACATGGAATCCATATATCTGCTGTACAGAGAATCAAGGTGATAGGTAGAAAAACAATGAAAATCACAAAATTTCTTGAGTATGAGTGACTCTATCCAATTATATAGCCCATTCGGAAATTCTGAAAGCTTTCGTGTGGTGAAGGATATCCAAGGTTTCATTGAAGAAAATTGGACCGAATTTAGTTAAGAAGCACGGCTGGAGCAGCGATGATTAGTGAGATTTTTTCTGCCCGAAAACATTCATTTAAAATGGATTTGCTCTAAAACGTCTCAGGCTAATCTTCATCGCATGAACGGTAATCTTCTGCATTCGGTTAGACTCTCCACGTCAGATGCTCACGCCATTTCTTGTGCGCTTTCTCGCTTATAAGTCGCATGTCATGACTTAGACATTAGCGCTATATGTACCATGAATTATAATTAAGGAGCATACCTCATCATATCACTTAATTAATGTTTCAGGTGCTCTCTAGAATGTTACATCGATCGCGCATCGGCACTGATCCCAAGAAATTTGCTTCTCTCGTTACTTCTTGGCTACGAACTCGTCGTAATTACATTCACGCTGTTAAACGATACAAATAAACCTCAATGCGACAAACAAAGCAGATTTGATATGTTTCACAGATATTTGATGGCTGATGTCAAGCTACACACGTCGCCTCATGTTGATCTCGAAACTAGGATGCGAATGAGACGCATGCGAAAATCCTATATCTGTTTATTTGATGCTCGTGTTCGCTTTCATTCAACATTAAGATTTAACAGCATCATTTTTATCATTTTGTTGCTATGGTACTTCCTGCAAATAGATTTAAGATGTGTTTTTGGAAAAAGGGTGCAGTATCAAAATTTGCAATAGAATGTTAGCAAAATTTCTTGTATTGATACCGAAATGAACGGACGTTTTCTGAAACAATGTCTTCACGTAGTAAATGCCTTTTTTTAATGCAGTATGTATAATTTGTATGCAATCACTTAGAATTATGAATGCAATTATTGGGAATCATCGTTTTCGAGATTTAATCTAGGGTTTACTGTGTTATGTGTCTGGAATGTGTACATAGAGGTCATCAGATGTACGGTAGTAAGTTAGTAAGTGCTCGCGTAAAGAGATTGTAATACTCGTAGATCAAATTAAGTGTTTTATCTTGCCAAACTGTGTAGGCAGTTTTCTTATGGCTGGGCAAGTGAGTATGGCAACATACCTTCATTTGCTGATCCTCGTGGTAAAATCTATTTTAGTTCTGAAAGCAGTACTATGAAAAAAATACTTAAACAAGAGGGGAAGCAGTTCATCGAAATTTTGGCATTAATAGATGACAAATCCATGAAAGTCATGTTTTTCATCTTTATATTTTGACGATTTACTTTCAGATTACCAACACAGTGGGAGATACATCTGTTCATGCAGATATAAGTTGGACAATGCCCTATTGCATTCAGCTCCCATTGTTGTGGAAATAGATCCTTCGCGAATGCCAGTAAATCTGGCCATTCAATGTAAGCGATTTTATGGTTGCATGAAGCATTCTTTTAAAATGATATTCAGATGCGGATACCTAAATATAAATATGTATATTTTTTTCATGTTTACTGCACTATGAAGATCGTATGTAGTGTGAAACTGTAAGTATACTCGGAGTAGTGCAGAACATTTTTAAAATTTTATTATATATACTGTATATACATTTATGAATGTTTTTTAAAATGCGTTGCAAAAGCCAGCTCGTTGCGTTGCAATAGCGATATGTAACTGCGCTAGTCACTGTGTGAATTCAGTACTAGTGCAATGCAAAGAATAGTTAGAAGGGGTATTGTTGATCGATTGACATCAGATTGAAATAAACATTATTGTAAGAAAATTAGAATGTTGAGGAGCGCTAATATTCAGGTGATCGATTTAACGTATTTTGGCACAATGCTCGCTGTTACACCTCACAGACCTGATCGTGGAGAGAGATTCTTTGGGCGGGCTTTGATCGAAAACGTTTTACCGGCAAAAATTCATTTTTAATTCAGCACATTGATTGTGTGATCAGAGTTGCAGCCGGCCACCGCTCTATTCCCGAACGGCCGCCTTTGACTACACCGGCCGTCAGAGCCTAGGTTGCTTCCAACCCTGTGTGCTATAATGTGCAGCTAATAAACAACTTTAATTTAAATTATTGCAGGGAATCTTTTGACAGGTTTATTTGCAAACATGTTTCAGTAGGCAAGCTACCATCATCAGTGACAACGATCAATGGAAAATGATGAAATATATACAAGACTTGATGGCAAGAAAAATCAATGTAGGAAAAAGTGGTTGTGATTGGTTGCGGTTATTCAATGTGAATGAAGAAATGACTTTATGTACAATGATTCAGCAATTTTTGTGTATAGAGTGCGAATGAGAATTTTGAAATTATCTTTACCTGGGATATGAGCATGAAGCGATACTTCAGATGGGGGTGGACCTTTCACATGTTCGCTTATCCTAGTAGATACGTGGTGTGATCCAAAATGTCTTTTTTTCAAATTTTCAAACTTTCAATGTATGATTAGCATTCGCAAAAAGCTTTATGAAAAAATTCCGTGTCAAAGAATCAAAAAACTCAGTAATCCGCAGTTCAACTGCGATTCAAAATGGTGTCCACGAAGCATTGTCATGAAGCAAGTAGAGGGTTTCTTCCTCGGTTCAGATAACAGATTGGATTAATATTAGCTATTGATTCTTACTCCTTTATCCGCAAGATTTGGCAGATACAAACTTAAAGGTGTTTCATCCTCTGTAAGGATGCAGTTCAGAAACTGATCTCCGTGCATTTCGAGGAGATCCAAATTTGACTGTGCCGCCAGAAGTCTGTTCTTCATTTCAGGTGACAGAAACTTCGGTACGAAACGTGATGCCAGTTTGCGATATCCAAGTCTTTCGATGATGTCATGACAGGAGTGATAACTGATTCGCAACTCTCTTGACAACTCACGGATGGTTATCCTTCTGTGTGCTGTAATCACTTCATCGCACTGACTCGATTTCTCTTCCGGAATCTCCTGCGGCCGACCAACAGTTGAAAAATCTTGCTCCACAGATTGTCTTCCGCGTTTAAATTCGCTTATCCAGAAATAAGCAGTAGTTCTCGATGGAGCTTTGCTTCCATATGCCAGGCTTAATTCCTTTAGAATGTCACCATTAGCGAAGCCGCGGATCAGGAGGTATCGTATCACACTGCGATATTCGACTGAAGACACGCTTGTCACATCCATCATGAAAACTGATAGAACAAAGAACCATCGTTGACACGGATTTCTTGAATGCGTGCTGAATGAACTTCACTGATTGATATCGTAACACATGAAGCAATTAACAAAAGACGTGCAATATTCATGGCAAAGATATCCGTCAAATAAGGTACAAATCAAAATCAATCTAACTATAACAATAAGACAAATCGGATCTCGATCAATTCAGAAAATACAGAAATTCATGTTAAAATGTAAAAATATTTTTTAAAAATAGAAAACTGACCGGAAAAATTTCGGCGACCATATTTCTCATGCCTTAAAGACCTAAATTTACATCTGAAGTAGTATTCGTTATCACAGGTTATCTGCAAGTAGGTTAGTCCGGGACATTTTGGATCACACCACGTATATGGCGACGGGTTTCACCGACGTAGCATTGACTGCAAAGCTCGCAAGTATATTTATACATTGTTCATTTATTACTATAATATCATATATTATATGATATTATTATATTATGCAATTTATTCATTTTTTATTGATGATGGAAACTTGCCTACTAAAACATGTTTGCAAATAAACCTGTCAAAAGTTCACGGCTTCTAACTGTCCATACAGGGAATCTGTCGAGATTTTGATTTCTAATTCTTCAGCAACAAAATTTTGCAATATCTGGCGACACACGTTTGGGTCGCGACCATGGTACTGGGAAACGTTGGTCTTAGCAGTGAATACTCTTCAGTTGATAATGAAGATGATGAAATGCTTCCTTCATTGACTTCACTACGGTGATTTCGTGAACGTTTCTTGTGTTTCACGTGATTTATCGAAGAAGTCTCCTGTACATGTTACCACGCAGGAATTCTAATTTAAACTTGGTTTTAATGATCGGGATACCATTCTAAATGACAAGGAGCTCTTAAAAACACGTACATCAAAGACAAAATACAGAGCGTTTCATAAAAAATGAATAAAAATGATTCCAAGCAAAAGCTATGGAATCAGTTGTGCAATCTGTTGTTGCAATATTGTTTGATCTGCAGGATAAAACGGGAAACTTTTGTTTTCTAAACCTTCATCGAATTATAGAATCAAGTAAATTTGATCGATGCTTCAAATTTGAGAGAAAAGTTCAAGTAATTTGAATCTCATCTCATTGTCAATTGAGGGTCATCCGTTCTTATGAATCAATTCGTACTAGTCATTCATGCAAGCCGTGTAACGAATTTTAATAGTCCTTGCTAGGTAGACTGAATTTGAATCTGTTTTCTTTACAAGCAAACCAGATAGGATGAATCGCAATATAAAATAGAATATTAGCCACCAAGCAAAAATGCAGAAATGCACCCGTAGTAAAACAATGGATAGTAGCCTTTAAACCAAATATGATTTACGAGGATTTATCTACAGGAGAACCAGCCAGCTACTTCTTGTCCTTTGATTTTCTTTATGAAGCCTGCTATATTTCAGTCTAATTTTAACAGCACCTTCAATATAGCAATGTTAATACGATGTCTATACGACATTGAAAATGTAGAACGAGTGAAGCGAGTTCTACATTTTCATGAGTATAGACAAGTATATTAACATTGCTATTGTTGAATATAGACATCGTGATCAACCACACAAGTCACATTCAAAGCAAATCATATCAATGAATCAGGTCATAGGTTTTCAGAGATATGTAACGAAGATATCCATGAAATGAATATTTCGGCATAGAAGTGTAACTCATCAACGACATTTAGCTAAAAGTGATGGTAAAAAAGCAATGTTAAACGGTTTCAATTCATCCAATGCTAAAATCTATGTCAATGGATTAACATAGAAAATGTTAATTTTTTTATTTTTCACCGTGCGTATAATGTAGATATCCTGTCACTTCATTTTACCTGTAAAGCAGATTACTGCACGGGAGTGCAGTAATATTTTCATTATACCATTTTCAGTTCCAGTGCTATGTATTTTAGAGTGCTATAACTACCTTAAAACAGTGCAGTATAACTAAAAAGTGTGCAGTATAACGAAGCTTATGATATCTATGTATAACGAAGAATCTTATATACAAAATATACATGCACATCACTTTCTGTAAACATAGAAGTAACAATTATAAAAGTTCTGAGCTGGTTGTGCGATTCCAGAATAATTTTGATTGTCGTTTCTGTTCGAAGATTGAGGAGGGGGTCCACATTCCATTATTTCACTGAAGAAAGTCGGTTCTAAATCTTCAAAATTCGGTTTTAACTCTGGGGTTGGGATTGAATTTGGTGAAACTTCGGGAGGATTGAAAACAATAGAGGCATTGTAATCATCATCTCGTCTTCGTTTGTATGCTTCTAATCCTTTCGATGAGCGATTTCCGAGTCGCTTTTTAATTATTTTGTCGTCGAGACTATTTTCTGACAGTCTTGTGGCACATGTAGCCTTACCCGAATGGCTAGTATAATTCCCTTTCAAATTCGCCCTTGCTGCAAGGATAGGTAAAATTTTTGAGAGTGTATTCACTCCAACACGCTGTTTGCCAAAGCGAATTGAGTTCATTAAGTTTGGAAGAGTCCTCAAGTAGAATGGGCCTTCAGTTTTCCCCAATGCCTGAAAATATTCTCTGTACAAAGATATGATAGACTTTCTCCCTTCAGTGTCATAATGTTTGATAACTTTTGGTTTAAAATGTATTTGCCTTAGACCACCATTAAAATTTTTTCTTGATCTTGAGGTGTATTTAATATACACTTTTCCATCACTATCATTTCCAATGATGAAGTCATTGACTTGCAGGTCGTGGTGCTCTTCCCTTCCACGTAGTCCGAATAATTTGCAATTATAAAAATATACGGTGTATTGCAATACTTCGCTTGAACAATTTCCAAAAACACCTTTCTGCCACATTTCGACCTCTTCCGCTTCAGAAAACACAACTGCTTGTTTCGTTTCAATACCAATACCTCGATACGTGAGATCTTTCATGCGACTATCGAGAGCATTGGTGAAGTATGTATAACGGTTATCTCGAAAGTCTAAAATGTTTTTATCTTGTATTCCATTATCACGTAAGTGTCTTAATATTCCACATGCGATCAAATAAAGCGTTTTGGCTGGGTATTCTTCACCATTGACTTTACATGCTTCCGATATGAATCGGGCCAGCCAGCTGTTTAATTCATTGTCGGTCATTTCGACTATATCAGGAATATTTTCTGGTCTATTTTCTTTCCAATCATTAAAGATTTTCATGCACCACTTTGTTGACTTTTCTGTATTTTTTGGTTTGGAATTTTGGATCATATTGTTTATTTCTTCGTCAGATCTTTTCTTGAATCGTCTATGCGTGTTATGTCCTTCCATTGAGAGAAAAAGTTCTTCTGTGAGATCATTCATCGTTAAATTCAACCTTGTCTTTACTTTCCAGATTTGAAAATGAATAAGTTATCCTGCATTCTTTTAAGAGATTTAAAAAATTAAGAGATCAAATATCTAGGAGTCCATATACTGACCAATGCTAGTCACAGATATTTATAGAAAATGGTATAAAATAGATATAGCACTTGAAGAGTTACTATATCATTTTCCTGCACGAGTTTTCTAGATATACGCACGAAGCGAAGCTGAGTGCGTATATCTATGAAAACGAGTGTAGGAAAATGATATAGCATCCCTTCAAGTGCTATATCTATCACTTATTGCACTGGTTCAATTATAGATTTCTATATAGATATTTGCGATTGAATTATATAAAACCCGCTTATGGTCATGATATCGATGAAAAATAAAGTTACCTACACAACTCGTGCAAAGATATCCATTTTTTGCTTTCTCCTCGATCAACATTTTATGCCCTCGCCCTTCAGGCTCGTGCATAGATATGTTGACCTCGAAGAAAGCAATAAAGATGGATATTTTCCACTAGTTGCGTAAATAACTATTATAGTGATATAACTACGACATCTGTACTACCACAGAAAATGTAGCACGAGGCGAAGCCGAGTGCTACATCTTTCTATGGTAGTACAGATGGAGTAGTTATATCACTATTATCAAACGATCAAGAAATGTCAATGAACTCTATGGACCAGTGACGATATAGACAATCTGCTAAGAACACAAACGTGGTTGGCTTTCCATGGCATCCAAAGTCCCAGTAGATAGCCTATCCAATATTGATGTCATGCATTTCCATAGAAATTAACAATACCATAGAAAGTACTATTATCTACTTCTATGTGCATTTCCTTCATTTGAATTTCAAGTGAACCGATATTTAACTGGCATTTGCATGAGGTGTAGCCTTATTATCTATACCCAAGATATCATCTAAGCTTACTTGCAATTTGGGTGCATTGTAGGGTAAAAAAATGTAGCACGGTAGCCCATTGGATTACATGTATTTTGATTCATAGAAATTCCGTTCTACATTAGAAAATGTAGAACGCATAGTTCAACATAGTGGAGATAGGAAGGGAGTTTGATAATATTGCATTGACCAGATACAGTCATATTCAACAATGCGCACTGTAGCTTGTTTTATGCCCTGGTTGGTCGACCCGCGCTATAAATACAGCGACAAACTTTCAAAAAATTCTTTACATGATGTGATGCCAAACTTCGGTGAATCAATATGCCCTATAGGTGAAGGCTAACTTTCCCATATTCATGATCTGCTTGAACACTGATAAGTTTTCATAGAAGAAAGAAGTAGCTTGAGCGGCTGCATTCATTAGTCCTTCTTGTTGAGTCGGAGCATATTTTGATGACACCACATATACGTTATTCTCGCACACATGTGTACACCACATTGCTTACTTTATAATAATTGACAAATATCGAGACAAGCAGATTATTCAAAAATAATCGCATAGTCTACAAGTCAATAACATCTAGCCACTGATCTTGGCCCAGTGGTTAAATACTTTGCCTAGCGATGTTTTGGTTCATAGTTAGAGCCCCGAAAGTGTCATTGAAAATCGGCAGGAAGGGCATCCGGACTAAAATACCAACACGCTCTAGAAAAGTCTGACTATGTCAGCACCGTCCAAGCCTCGAGTATGGGGAAGTAGTGACGTTAAAGTTTCATCATTTCAGTGACCAAAATATTAAAGATCAGATTGTGCAACTCCGGACGCTGGGATATCATTAACATTCACCTCATAATTTTTGAATCTATATGACAGGACGGGATGAAATCAAATTGATCATTTTGACACTCACTCTCTATCGCGTTCAATTGACTTTTCCCATTCCATGACCTCTACTTAATCTATTGGGATCTAAAAAACACTTTCGACTTTTGCAAGTGAGGAAATGTAATCATTCGTCTCTTGCACAGTGTTGATGAAAGGATGTGGAATACATAAAGTTCACCGAACGTTTCATTGCAATCACTGAAGAATTGTCTATATGAAATATGATGAAAATTCTCTGTTACATTTGACTCTTCCCGCATTTGATGTTTTTCAGATAAGATCTGCATAACTGGTTTGACATTCCAGGTCATTTTTCAGAAGTTAAGGAAAAATTAGAAAACTCTAGAAATTGATTGATTGATAACTAGCCTCCATATCTTGGTCATTTTTAGTGATTTAGTTTCATATGCGCTTTCCCTCTAATGAGCCCCGCGGTGCTTGTTATTTCGCACTAAAACAGATTCGGCGCTCACCTTATTACCTCAAGTTTTGATTAAAAAGTAACAAGGATCAATCTTTTGTGATAACTAGTTTTATTTAGCAACCTTAACATGGGTATTTTTTGCTCAAGTGGAAGATAAGCTTATAAAACCTTCCGACTATATTAGCTGCGACATTACTCATCATTGAGTTGAGGATAAAAAAAGTCGTCTCTACTTCAGTGATTTGTTGGCCTCACGTCAACGAAGAAAAGTTAAAATTATGTATAATTCCTAGTGTTTCGTACATTCTCTCTTTCTCAAAGGTAAATTAGCTAAAACCGACTTCAACATTTTTTGTATACTGTTCATGATAGTACAATGTTTCACATTGTACTGCCTCTTCAAAAATCACTAACCCTAGCAACATAATGAGTAATATTTGGTCTTTAAATTTCTGAAATATCAATACCCCAAAGCAT
Organism: Prostheceraeus crozeri; assembly: GCA_907163375.1. Taxonomy (NCBI): domain Eukaryota; kingdom Metazoa; phylum Platyhelminthes; order Polycladida; family Euryleptidae; genus Prostheceraeus; species Prostheceraeus crozeri. Next base: position 161,258 of record CAJQUW010006790.1, on the reverse strand, counting down.
TTGTAAAGATTGGTGTTTTACAGTGTATGAAAATTCTGGAGATATTTCTAGAAAAGTCTGGGAATTTCATTTTTCCGAATGGAATCGTTCACCACCCTATCATAGAAAAACTACAACTCTAACATTAAGATGCATGATATATTCTCAGCAGGATGTGTCGTTTTATGAAAGTAAAAGTATAGTGAATAAGCTGATATTAGTTAGCAACAAGTGACGATCATGCTCTTACATTGCAGCCTTGATGAGTAATTACACATTTGACTACAAGTTCTCGTGGAAACCAGATGCCGAGTTCAAAAATACCGGTGCCAATTATGTCACTTACAAGGAGAACAAAGATACGAGCTTAGCTATTCGAATGCGTGTGTACTCGTATGAAAGGGGACGAAACAATAAATCCATTGAGTTTGAAAAAGGAAGTTCTATTCAGGTAGGAGAATTTGTGTGTAGCAATCTTTTCTCTATTTTTATGTAATATTTCTTGAATTATTCATTAAGTCACATGCAAGAAAATTGCGTCAAATTTGAATTTCAGAAGGTTTTGACGTCATGAACCGGAATCTTTTATTCGTTCCTGTTGCTGAATAGTCTTATTCTAAAAATGAAAATAAATGATATATTTTTATGGATTATTATCGCAATGGAATAATCACTCAATTCAGTGGGACATTCATCTATACTTAAATTGACTGTCATTTAGGGTCTTTAACAATTTTATTAACGTGATATTGATTTACTTTTGAAAAGTTGTGATCGTATAGATTAATTTAGAAAACGGAATCCAGGACTCTAAGTCTAGAGAGTTAGTTAAGTCATGTATTTTCCATTGAATTTTAACACGGGATGCCGAATTATCGGACTAAATTATCTTAATTTCGAGGAATAAAACTTAATTGACTAATGTCCATATTCATAAATTTGTGCTCGATTAACCGAATGATCTGATGCCTATTAATTGAACTGTAAATTTATATGAACATATTTTATATTTCATGGATATCAACAGCCCTAAACGGTAAGTGCTCTTAATCCAGTTTCCTTTCTTATTTTTTTGGTTGATCAATGTGTATGACTTGTAAAACAATAAATAATTTGATATCATAATGAAGATGTCATCAGAGTGTGAAGGTAAGTTTTTATAACCCTACCCTGCACTTGCAAATATGTTCCAATTATCAAACCGATAATTTCATATAACGATGCACATTGCACATAATGGCGATGAAAGCACAGCAAATCACGTTAGCACTTACAGTCTCAATGAAGCGCCGTTATAACACATAACTAAAGGTTGCTACCTTGGCAAGAGCGCCGTGCCTGGATTTTTGAAACGCGACCGGACAGAGTCTAGAGTTTTGGAAACACATGCGGGTCGGGCACCAGCCGCCGAATTTTAAGATAATTTTCTTCTTAAACTTGACATTTCTTTTATATTAAATTGATGTACAATCGACTTTAATTTGTCCGGTTTGCAATCATGTCTGTCATGACAAAAACGCTAATATCATTAGACATTGATGACTAAGATATGAGCTGCCCTGACACATATGTATGGTTTAGTGATTCAGTGAGTGGATTAGAGAAGAGCGCGCTCTGCATAGAACAAGTCATGAAAAGCGTTTTCTGCTAGATGTGACTTAATTTTCAAAGAATTTTATCAACAAAATAAGTTATTCATAAAGTGGACATTTCCTTTGCCCTAGAGAGTTATAATTACGGTTCAAAATGCATGCATGTGCGTGCATATTTTTAAATTATCAATGCGCATCAGTGTTCCTATTCCGGCGGAAATTTCTGCATTGGTGGGATTTCCGGAATTTCGGCGGACTCCAACGGAAATTCCCACATCGGTGGGAATTTCTGAATGTTGGGAGTTATGTGGAAATGCATGTTCGGAATTTGGGAAAGATATTTTTTGACAATTTGGATTTGGTTTTATAGCATGACGTTTGCAATATTCCAACTTGCCATTAGGTAATTTCTGAAGTATTTTTAAGCGGGAGAAGTCCTCTTATCTAGAAAAACAAATCGCCAACCATTAATAAAAACTGGAAAATTGTTTGTTGCACGCTTGCTACTTTGCAATTTTGCTTAACATTTAATTTACATAAGGAAAATCTACAATTTACAATTCACTTAGACGGACAGTTGCATTGTGAGATTGATTGAAGATGCACATTCTTTTGTCGACAAATTCTTCTTGTATTCATGACCGACACTGCAATGCTGTGAAGGGTGAGAGAACAAAGTGGATTATTGACATTTATGAGGAAAGCTTTCCTTGGTGCATATTTCTTCGAAGTTCAATGTCAGAACTTCAGCAGAGTTGATTTCTAATCTCAAAACGTGTATTTCCAATAGTCCCAAATTTCCAATGGATAGAAGCCAGTCTTGACCTTTTCCAACAGAACTGACGAGTTCTTGTTGGACGAAACTTACCGTCAGCGGCTGCGAACTATTTTCGTGCTTGAATTTTCAAGTCCTCTGACATTTTTCTTCTCACCAATTGGTAAGGATTTGTAAAATTGTGGCCTCGTTCTTGCATTTATGCAACCAAGCAATGTGCATGGAGTATGCGTGTATATACATAAATGCTCAAGCAGATTCCCTGCATACTGCGTGGCTTAGCTGAGTCACGAACTTAGACGCTGTGTGTGTCAAGGATTCCCTGAAATATTCGGATGGTCCGTTGTGAATAGGAATTGCGAGAGATCAGCGCATTGCAACAAGAAATTGTGGTAATAGATATTCATCAAAATTGAAGTTCCGACCGTCAAGTAAATGAAGCGAAGATTCAAACAAATCGTAGAAGTCACTGAGGACTGAATTATTGAAGTCTGGAAAACTCGACGAAGACTGACATAAATGAGCTTCACGTTTATGCTTGCGGAAAAATGAATAACGAAGGAGTGTAAGTTGATGGGAAAGACCGTCTAATTTCAATTCTTTTGTCTGCTTCCGAAAAAGCATGATATATTGGGACGAAGCTGAAAATAAATAGCTGTTATCCTGTTACTAAGCAATGTGAAAGACAATTGAGACGAAGAACAGGCGGAGCTTGTGAATCAGTTGCTGCCACTATGTGAAACGTAATTTAATATGTCATCTTATGTTCAGAATCTGAAAGTCTAAACTTGTTGAATTATGTAATCAATTCGGCAGGATTATCGAAAATGTAGGATATCTTGATAAGTGGACGGAATGATTTTTTTGGCTTGAATAGGAACACTGATGTGCACAGAATTTGCGAATATGGATACATACACTTACTTGTGCTATGTTCGTCAAAATTGCAGTCAGTTGGTGTAGTTCATGCATCTGAGCTTTCAAAAACTTATATGCTTTTATTCGAAACAGGAAAACATCCTGAGTGAATCTTAATATATCATAATTTATTTTTCAAGCATGATTTGCAACAATATTCAAATGGTCACTAATTTAAAGTAAGACAGACCATGCCAGGACGGAGAAAGTGCTCATTTATCCTCCAATCATGTAAATCTCGAGTACATAAAATGAGGAGCACCTTTCAGTCGCTAAAATTTTTATACAACTGTGGAGTGGAGCTCGGGTATTAATTATTTGCTACTTGTATAATTTGTACGCATTTTAATTTCATTAGACTGTGACGAAGAAATGTAGTCATCTTTCAAGTAGGACAATTTCCATGAGCAAATCTCGGACACAGATTACCGGCACTGTGGCCTTGTGATAGACTGTTCGTCCTGCGTCCGGGAGACTTTGATTCAAACCTTTTCCTCCAGTCTGTAATCCGCTATTTCTTATTTTTGAAAACAAGCATATTCTATTCTATTCTATAAGATTTTGTTTTTTTATGTGTATCCTCAATAAGTTGCTATTGTACTTCAAATTTCATCAATGTGGATTGGAGAAATGCGGGAAATTAAAAATCAAAAGTATTGCAATATAAAGGTAATTGCACAATTCATGAGTAATTGAAACATTCTTAATGATGAGGGGGTTGACAGTGATTTGTAGAATGTATGTAGCATAAAGGGTCATGAACCGAAACATGCTGGGAGTCACCGCTTCAGTAAATTGAATGACAAGATTATGCTGATCTATAAAGTTACACTTAAATGATTCACATCGGAAATTGATAACGTGCTGCAGATTATTTTCATTGAAATCAATTCTTCAATCCCTGTTTTTGTCAATATTCTCGATTTCTTCTTCAAAAATGGAATAATGTCGAAAGAATCAGATGTCTTGCTATGTCTAAGTAAAGCTTATACAGCACAATGATTTACTTCCATTAAACAGGGGTGACCGCACATAAACACTGTTGGGCTAACAAATCTCTAACAGTATCATTCACCCATTGAAATTTGCTTGTCACTAACAACAGACTACCTAACACTGTTTATGCGCGGTCGCCCCAGTAGTTTAGTAGCGACCGCGATACTTTCACTTGCTTGGATACTTGCCTTTGATTATTTTGTAACAGTCTTAACAACAAAGAGAACAAGGCATAAGAGAGATGTCTAAAAAAATTGATCGTATGCTGATGGATTTAACTTAGAACTTATTAGGAAACTTAGCACGCATTTAATGTAGTGGTTTGAGTGTTAAAACATCTGTGTGAATTCATGAGAAGTTGTTGTAAGAAAATGGTTGTTTATAATAGAAAAACATGAAGATGTGACCTAACTTAGACAAAAGTTAATTCATTTACATGTACACCTACAGGATAGACTAAGGGTACGTACACATGTATTGATATAAGATTTTGAATTGCCATATATCTTCACAGGAGGGTGTTTGTAAAAAAAATCATTTACAAATGGAAAAATTCGCTCATTTGTGGTTTAACCTGACAAAATCTACAGCACCTTACACACAGAACTAGATTCATCTGCGCGCTTCGGTTTCCTAGAAAGGAAGAGTTATATGTAACCTTAATATCGAAATGGCACAGAATTAGACAACTTGCTCCTTCTCGAATGGATAATTAATTCGTGTATCGCTTGCTATTGGAAATGACAAACAATAAGCTGCCAGCAGAGGACACCAGAGCCACTGAGAGATGCGTGCGTGCTGTGCTATCACTTCGCGCACACCAAAACACACATCGATGCGTGGCTTCTATTCCATGTATGCACTATACAGTGAGCAATGCCGAGGAGAGGATCATCAAGTGAACTAATTTTCGTGTGCCTGCCACTTTCTTTAATAATGATCGGAAGGGCCAACATTATGGAGAAAATTTCAATGTAATGATCTGAATTCTTCGAATCTGAAGGAATTTTGGCAATCGAAGCACTTTGCTGGAACTCACATTAATCCGCAAGCGACGCACGACTTTTTTTCCTATCTCTGTAAGGTATTAGGAATTCCTTCTTGCCCACCTAATAGGTTCCACAATGTGCCGTCCATTTCGTATTAATCACACTTCTAGCAAACCGAAGCAGATAAACAAAATATTTAATTCTGTGACCTTACATCTATCGCCCGTGTTTGTGAACTAGTGAGAGAGATCTAATTGTTTTAGAAACATCTTCAACTTGATTGGCTGCCAGTATGGCAGGAGGCACATAGAATAAACCATACGCTATTTTAGGAAACTGATCACGCTGTAGCATTGTGTGATAACGCTGTGTGACGGCCAGAGATAAGGTGACGGCTCTCAATGAAAGTTATCGTGTTGGCATTCTAATATTTGCGGTTTGTGGCTTATGAATTTCTGCGTGCCTCCGGCCAAAAATGCACCTGAAATTTTATTGTAGTAAGCGTGTGATATGTCAATAAGTGATTTTTTCTAAACAGTACGCAAATTACTCTTAAAGCTATTGGAATTCATGGTGAGATCATTATGAACGCGTAACATCACTGACTTTTCAAGAGCAATATGTCATTCGAAATGGTGCAATCACTTGACTGATTAATGAGTTGTTATAACATATTTCACTTTGAACGAATCGACTTTTCATTTTTGCAACTACTGAGCAAAACCTGACCTCAAGTGAAGTTGAACTGAGCATTAGTGAATCTTTGTGACAAGCATTAATGTGATATGATGATGGTCTCCGTGGCACAATGGTTAAGTGCTTGCCCTAGCGATCTTCTTGTCTAGAGGTCGAGCCCCGAAAGTGCCATTGGAAGTCGTCAGGAAGGCATTCGGACTAAAAGATCACAACGCTCCAGATCAAGGTCTGGCTATGTCAGCACCGTCCAAGCCCCCAGTAAAGGGGAGTAGTGACGTCAAACCATTCATCATCATCATTCACTAATGTGATATGATGAACAGCAATTTCAATGACAAATTGAAGATTGAAAATGATGTCAGTTTTGTGCAGCGATTTATGAAACGGTCTATAGCTGGTACTGCTGTTCTATTTCCCAAATAATGCTTCATCTGGAGACAACTTCGATCACTATCAAACCGAGCCAAGATGATTTTCTTAATCAATGCTGTCACAAAGTTTAGTCTACCCTCCTTATGTTGTCATGCAAGTTATAAACTTGACTTTTCAAAACGTGGCTCGCCGTGAGGTTAGTTGAACGAGGCGCGTTACCACAGGAGAGCCATGTTGGTCGCAATGATGATAGATGAAATGTGAATACTTTCTTCGTCTTGTAATAAGAGATTGTTTAATGTTTTGTGTTGATTTGTGTTTTTGATTTCCTTTTATGTAACTTCGTATTTCTATCCATTCTTATGCATTTTAGATATCATAGTTACGAATATTTGATGCCAGCATATGAGATGTCGGTGTATTGTAGCATTTGCTTCCCCTGATTGTGTAGCGGGAGGAAAACCTCCGAGCCTGGTCAGTAATCTTTGAATCACCGTCGTGTCGATGAAGTCACTGTCGAGCAGCATTGTTGACTGCAGCCCGCATCAACTAGTGCGCGTTTTTTATTGAGATCCGAAAAATGTTTGACTGTTCACTTGATTCTTCTTATATTTCATTGAAGAACATAGTATTGTTTGTTGTCTTCCAGCAAGATGTGGAAAAGGAGTTAATGGACGATTTCTCTTCATTGTAATCATGAATTGGTTAACTTCGAGATTTAATGCAGCACCACTGAGCTTCATTAGGGCCTTACAATTATTTATAAATATTTATACTTTTTATGCAAGAAAAGTCCTGATGAAGAACAGTGATGCTGCTTGAAATATCTGAGTCAACCAAATTATGCTTGTGACAAAGAAATATCGTCAATGAAGTCATTTTGTCACTTAGCAGTTCCTCGTGAGAATCTTGGTCTTCGCCACAAGAGAATTTAACTAAAACACGGACGCTATAAGTATAGCTATTGGAAAGTCGCGCGCATCTGTAATTTCGCACTTCCTAACTCGTTATGAATTAATCTATTCACCTGAAGAGGTCTAGCAAGACATCTTCGAACTTGGGTGGGCTTCCCCATGTCATTTGCAACGTCTACTGTATTACATGATGATGTATATCATGCACTTCGTGAGGAAAGAATTAAGTAAAACCTCATTGAATACTTCCTAATAAAGAAAATCAAAACTCCTGCTTTAACCGCATTATTGATCATTATATGTCTTGGTATTGTTATTCATGGTTGTTGTTCACTCATATTTTCATTGTGTATTTGCCCAGACTATGAAGTCTACAGTTTTGGCAAGTAACAGCCGTTAATGGCAGCATGACTTTTTTAAAATGATTTTTGCAAAATCTAGCTTTCAAACAAGCCCCAGGAGATGCACTATAGGTTTCAAATGGAAATCAATGCGATTTTTCCACTGAATTGAACAATTGCAGCAATGCAATTAAACAAACGATGTATCAAATTGCCATGCAAAAGATGTGCAGCTGGTAGGATTCGAACCTACGACCAAGGTTAACTAGACCTGTGCTCTACCAACTGAGCTACGAGCCACTTAAGCGATTGTGTCAATTGGCAGCATCAAACCCTCACCACCACACATCAGTTGTCATAGCAACTATGATCAATGAATAAATAGCAAGAAACAATCGGGATGAGATGGACAGTACTGTTGGCTGCGTGTTCGGAGGACATATAAGCTGAGGAAGACAAACAATGAGGCACCAAGCACCCTTTTTCAACTATTGAAGAAAGTGCGCCAAAGGTCTTTAATAAATTTCGGTAATCTACTCTTTTGTGATCCATTATCTCCAAAAAAGAAAAAAGTGAATGTGCATAATAGCTCGCATACTATCTGTACATTGTGACTCTATATCCTCTCGAAACCATAGATCTGAAAAAGCCATAGGTTTCAAAGGGCCGTCTAAGGGCGCTTTCCACTGCGGAAATGGCTGATTGGAGGGCGTCCGGAACACGCATCTAATGAAGTGAATTTACTTATTTAGCTGTTAGTCTACACAGAAACATTTATGGCATAAACGCATTTCTGACACCGTTATTCTAATTCGATCGAATAAGCAAGAAAAATCATGAAAATATAGCGCATTTCCTTAGGTAATCACGTCATGTCAGTTATTTACGAAATCCTCCTATTCGTGTAGATGACATAGGAGGGTCTCCTTTTCATGATCACAAACTCTTTGCAAGTATTCTTCAAAAAATGCTTGTCTCCAGTTTATGTCCCCTCACAGAACCACTGCTTCAAGTTCAGTAGAGACATTAATGGAACGAGTTTTATCGTTTGTTGACCATTATGTCTGTGAACACTATTGAAAAGATATCTTACATGGACCACACATCGTTATTCAAACAGTTGGTACAAGTGCGGACTATCTATAGATTGCTGTTGCAGAATGAATCACATGCATTTCAGTTTCTCGATACATGTATTTTTAATTTGCGACATCAATTAAGTAATGCTGAGACTAAGTTACTAGGTGTTCAATTTGTCTACTTTGCATGCGAATGAGGATAATCGTAAGAATGATTTGAAGTTTTAGAAGAGGAATACAAAAAACACATCTACATGTATTATTGAGTTATTACACATCACTTCATCAACTTCAAAAAAATATGAGCAGTGAAATTCATGAATGATTTGTAACGATCGTAAGTGCATGGATACATCATTGACGGCTTAAAATTTTAGTTATGATTTCATTCAAACTTCGATTGAATCATGATCACTTGGACTCAGCGATGCTAGCGACTAGTACATTGCTTCTGAAATCTTTTCAAATATGAGCCAATGTTGCAATCAACCTATACTTCGTACTTACCAAATGTGTTTCCTATATTTTTTTGTTGTCGAAACTTCCTGAAGCAATTCACTGAAAGCAGTTCTACATTGCATCATGTCATTATTGATACAATGACTTCTTGCGACATTTTAAATGAAGATAATTTAGCGTCTTCGTATCCTACCAGGGCCGAACTCCAATATATTCTTTCATTGTGAATTCCGTTTTCTGTTCTCTAGTTTTTCGACATGCGAGAGAAAGCTTACTTACACAAATTAATAAATATTGGGCTTCATGATGCACTGGCAGGTTAATAGTGTGTCTCCGGTGTTAAGATGGATTTGATATCAATCATTCGACATTCATTCATTAATATTAATGACACGATGTTATTATAAAAATGAGCGGAAGATACAATTGCCGCTGTGATAGCTTTCTGAATGATGCAAGGTTTCTAGCATCAATTGATCTATTGCATTATCAAAGGTACAAGAAGTACATTTCGAAGTTTTTGAAATTTATTCATGAAATCATGTTTTTAAAACTTGTTCTCAACATACTAACAATTTATGTATACAAAGCCTATTTGAGATCCCGGTTATTGATGACCATGATATGGATTTGATGAGAGGCGCTTGAAGATTTTATTCACAGTTAAGAAAGACTGGGTGCAAATGACCCGATAATCGGACTTTCTCTCAACCGATTTCTGGATATGTGGATGCGAAGGTTTGGAATACTGCCAAGAAATTGAGGACGAGCAGTATGATATAGATATGCTACTAATAAGTTCTCACGACATGATAAACTTAGGAATTTTATGCTATCGATATTTCTATTGCTCTATTTCGCGCATAAAATCAGTTTTAGCGGTCATCCTTTTGATAATTAGGTTTGTTAATTGGAAAAAAAGCTATACAAAATGATCATAGGCGTCGGAACCGGCGCCTCAGGTATGGCAGCCGCCATATCAAAAAATATATAATTGGTATAGCGTTGCCATACCTTTAATCTGATCGTCATACGTGTAGTTTGGCCTGAACGATAGATCTCAATTTGTTTAAAATGATGAATTTTTCTGATGTTGCTTTTACATTGACGATTGCTCAGAATCTTCCATGTTTGACAGCTACTCCTTCGGCCATTAAAGTGTTTACGGTCAGCCTAAGTATTATTTTATAACTACAGTGAACTCTCGTTTTAAGAATAACTCGTTATAAGAATAAACTCGTTATTAGAATCAAATCCATTTTCCCGAAACATTTCTATACAGCGTTATAAGTTTTCCGCTCGTTATAGGAATAATTATCATGTCACTTTCGTTATAAGAATCAATGTATAAATAGTCATTCAACAATTTAGCATGAAATACTATGTATTTTGCACTCGTTATAAGAATAAATAAGGACACACTTTCGTTATAAGAATCAGTGAGCGACACTGAAACTGTCATTGGCCGAAATACTCACCAATGGCGTTATCCTACTTTTTATTGATTATATTTGCCAAGGGACGTCAGATAAAAGCGTCATGATATCACGATTAACCTTGAGAAGATAAAATCCACTGAAATCCTCACCAATTGCGTTATTTTACTATACCCTTCGATTAGAATTGACAATGCGCGTCATCAGAACTCATGACACGAGATGGAGATGACTGCATCCCATCCCGGCCCTTGGGAAGATGGAAGAAGAAATCCTAAAATGAACCAATGAGAGCCTTCACCCAAGCAAGATATCAGATTATTTTAGACGAAGTTGAAGCTGAACTGAAAAAGAATGTTTTTTGTCTTCTTGTTTTCTTTAACTGTGTAAGTGTAATTAGAGTAATAGGAACCACAAAGAAACATCTTATTTAATAGTTACGTAAGCATTTATCCATACTGATTACTAATAAGGATGTATATTATCATTTCTACAAATAAAAAGCATGAGTGCTCATAAAAAACTCTCGTTATAAGAATAATCTCGTTACAAGAATCAAAACATAATTTCCCGATGCGATTCTTATATCGAGAGTCCACTGTAAATGCCATTGGCATCATTTTATCAAAGTCATACTCAGTGATGCTCGAGAAAACACGAAAGTACCGTACATCCGTTTTTTGTTTTAAAACATTGACAAACATGGTCTGAAAATGTAGTTGTGGATCAGAACGGTCTTAATCTAAAGTTGTTGTATTTCCTTTTTGCTTGTGATATCATGCACGTACTATAGAATCTCGAACGCCACCTAATAGGGCATCACCCCCAATACATGTACACTGCTACCCTCTAATGATAGAACTCCACCCAAATAGAGGGCTTGAAAATGTGGCCGCCATAGCAGTCTATTAAAAGTTTCACGGCATTTTCAATTGACGATAAAATATTGATTCGCAAAGTTGTTCAGTTCTCCGATACTATTAATTCACATTTCACTTCAATGGATTTTGAAAGACTGAGCCTTACCCATTTCGCAGGCGGTCACCACCGCCGATAAATCAATCCTTCTTTAATTGAAACATCGAACACGCCTTATTTTAACACTGGCTATGGATTCATCATGTATACGCACGCTTTCGATTGCATTATCATATAGGCCTAATATTTTCCATTTGTGTGATAATGATAGTTTTCTAGACATTCAACATCAATGCGGCACTTAAATTGTCAGCCGCTTATTGAGTACGAATACAGCTTCGAAAACTTGCTTGGAAGCTTCCACCCTGACTTTTAATTTGGTTGTGGTCTGCCGACAGCTATTGTATTACATATGGCGGGTGTGTAAAGTGTTTTGCTCAATTGTAAAATGCAGCTAATTAAAAATGTAGTGAAATGAAAAATGCTTTGCTAGCGTCTGTGCAATCTCTAAGTTTTCAAACCAATTTTACAATGCAGTTTCTGATGCTTGCAGCCATATGAAACGAAAAGATGTCGGACTCCAAAGAATCAATTTTGCTTATTTGCATATGAATTCCTACAACATACCCACTTTTATCGTATAAACGATAAACTGAAACCACTTACGATTCCTGTTTGGTTGGGATACATCAATCGATGGAAAAATGTCACGATTCATTTTCACGGTAAGTTAGCAATAGTTCGCCATCATCACCTAATAAATAGTCACAGCTACTTACTGAACTTTTAATTCGCACAATTCTTAAATGTCATGCACTGTACTTAAATACTGTGGTGTACACCATTAGTGTGTCAGAAACTTCTGTGGAGCAGAGTGTACCTCATGACCTCGGATTCTGTGGTTTCCCAAGTACATGAAACTCGTTTCTCGTTACTTTATTTTTGCAAGATTGAATAATTTTTGTCATGTGCTCATTCTTTGTGGTTTGTTGAGACTTTGCAGTTGATGAAATTTCAATCAGCTGTTCAAGTTCAGCATTGCCTCTTACTAATCATGTTATGTTGTAGAACTATTTTTCATTTCGTACAATGCTCCCCGCTCTCCTGCGAAGAGAGCTTGCCATTTTTTTTTATAAGTCGGACACTTGCTAGTTTTTGTATCTAATTAACAGTTTGCCGATATTTCGCAAAAAAGAGATGCAGTGCACTTATTATTAGCTTTAAAAAGCGCTGCTTTGAAAATGCAGTTAGTGTATTTTGTATTAGTGCAAAATCGAATGTTGATTAAGTAATTAGGAAATAGTGCTGTTACAAATTGGCCGAGATGTGTTGATAATTCTTGACATGATATTGCTCATTCATTCTCATCCTGATCCCATCTTTCGATATATGATGAAAATCCGTATTTGATTATTCTATCGATGATGACGACATTACAGAAATGAGATAAACCATGGCAAGCGACGACTAAGCATTTTGGAAAGTTAAGCAGGATCAAAAAATTCGACTTGTTAAAGGCGAATTTCGTTGTATTTGAAAAGGACAAAGAGGACATTTTTTAATCTTCTTTATCTTCAGTTGATGTATTAATATGCCGCATACGAGAGGCTTTGTAGTATTTATCTCATAATTTCATTTTGTCTCATTTGGACTCATCATTTTTTCATATATATATTGAAAATGGTCCGTGTAAAAGAGACCGAAACGTCGCTAAATAAATACTTTGCAATAAAATGGTATTCGTTCATAATTCTAAAAACACTGACAACAACGGAAAAGCATGAATTTAGAAAAACAGAAAAGACTCTACACAAATGCGTGAAATTAGATAAAGACATTCAATTGAATTTAATATGCAAAGAAAATCAATTGCTACCAAATTATACGAAGATCAGTAGAAAAGATCAACATCAAGAAGGAAAAGAACAACAGACGTTAAACGAAAGGTATCATTCAGGTCTTGTAAACCTCGAAATCAAGAATAACAAAACAAAACAAAGCAAAGATATATATATATATATATACATATATATATATATATATATATATATATATATATATATATATATATATTTATATATAAAAAGGATAGAATGACCACTAGATTTCAAATAAATATAGTATATTCTGCAGATTGATTTCTGCCAAGTATCTTGGCTTTTCAAGGCAAACTGAATACAAATAATGTAGATATACAGCGAAATTACTTAAAAATCAAACATCATTTAATGATGGTTTTAACAGAGAAATTAACATAGCTTCCTTCGAAATCCTATCCAGCCGAGTGGCGGTAGGAGGAAGCTGGTAGAAAGGAGCCGCGAGAAATCCATGGCCGCACATAGCAATGTGTTTGCTCACATTTAATATAGCATAATGTTGATTATTTATGTGCTGTCTATTTTTTTCTTATGTGAGACAGCACATATTATATATTATATAAGTCATTTGCATTTTACTATCCATTTTCCTATATATATATATATATATATTGTATTTGGGTTTTATCATTATCTGTTGGCTATGAAGAAGCATGCGAAGGAGCGAAGTGGGATGCATCGAACGCAGATCCCAGGTTAGCAACAATCTAACCCGATCTATCAAGCACCGAGGAACATGTAGGAGCAGCCTTGCTCTGTTGTTGGTGGTCCTGATATGTCACAATCGATGCAGGCATACAGGGACACTATAGGTCTAGGATGAAAATTCACTTCATTATCCCATATTGTCATACTGAGAAAAGACTGCAAGTCTTCTTTCCGGATTCATATCCATCCTTCAGTAACTTTCTCTGACTTACTAGAGCACTGATTTAACGCGATGTGAAGTATGTGCAAGCTTTTCTTGATTATTTTTTCTTTTCCTTGAACATGGACCTGTTCATGTATCTTGCAACAAAATGTGTCTAACTATTCTTACTTGAAAATATATGCGCATTGATTCGATCATCGAAAAAACATACGCTGCATTGATTCGGTCGTTCCTTCTCTGCGCATACCCTACTTTCTGCAAGTTGCCCTCCAGGCTCACATCCACCATCCTCCGATTTGAAAGAAGTTGTTTTGAAATCATGGGAACAGACAGTGCTAAATTTGCACCACTCACGTATGCTGCAGACAGAATCTGTTTGAAGCTTCATTGAATGGCTGAAACACACAGTGATCATCCACTTCGAACGATTTTCCAAGCGAGAGCCGAGTCCTACGCTCGTTCCTCAAATACACTTCAACGTCCATTCGCTAGAACTAAGCGAATGTCAACCTCTTTCATTAGGTACTGCGATTATTCTTAACGTCGAAATTGTGAGCAATCATTTCTTCAACTTATTCTCGTACGCTGTTTTGTCATGTAAACGGACAATTTTTATAATGTTATGTGCTCATTATGTTTATGGTCTTGTGAAGCAAATAAAGTCATGATTATTATTATCAATTATTCTATTAAGCAGTTCCGGGACATAGCTGCTTTTATGGGAAAGTCCCCACTTCGCTTGCACTTGTGTCATGCTGACTTCCAGCAAATACAAATTTGCCGGCAATTCACCACATTATCAGGGACGTATTCACCAGCGCTGACTCAGGCGTCTCAGGGACACATTTTCAGTTACAGGGATGTCCCTGGTCCTTGCACTGGCTTGTAGGGGTGATGAACCCCGCAAATACCAACACTGACACCAAGTAATCAGAATAAATCATGGCTACCCTGGAGACCCGCTCTTGATCGAAGCTAACTATACATCTTGGGTTTTAGTCGATCGCCATCGGTTGAAAAATGATTGAATAAGCTTGTCATTGCTTCAGCATTCTGAGCACGGCCTACAGTGACGACCAGGCATAGGTTGCAAGACTTGTCTTTCAATCTGAATACATGTGAGTGTCTCACGGTCGCATTATACTAATTTATTTTCTTTACTTATTTTTGCATTTTCATATCGGTCACTATTTGTCTTAAATTCTAGACTGATCTATTTTTGAATCATAAATATTTATTGCAACTCAACTCGAAAGTAAGCAAGTGCACTGTTTCAATTGCATTAACCCATTAATGGAATAGTTTCTATTCAAAAATTAAGTGTCTTTTTTTCAAACGCAGTTTGTGGGCGTTCTAGGCATAGCACGAAGTTGTTAGCAGTGCCATTAGAATCGCGTTGACATCTTCATTCTTTTGGTTACAGATGTTAGCGGTTTAGAAATTTGATTATGCTCAATATCCAGATTATGCACGAAGTATATTGTATTTGATGAGTTATTTTTCCTACTTTTGATCTTTTGTTGGTATCTCATTGCTGGAAATTTGCGAATCTCTGTGTTCAATATTTACACGTGAACAAGATTGCCTTAGCGGAACGTCGTGCGACCTATAAATACCATCAATCAATACCATCGTACCATCAATAAAATTTGCATCCGAAGAAGAATTCTCACTTTTGATCTTATTCCAATCTAAAATTCAGAATTAACTATTTATAAAATCAGACAGGGTGAGCTGTACGTATATAACGGTCTTCCGTGTTTAATAATAAAGTCAGCTAACTCAACACAGGATAAAAGCATTGTTATTAGCATAGTTTTACTGATGAACTAGTCTGGCATGAGATGGATATCAGAGTTAGCACAATGATCCAATGATCATGATAGATGCTTCAGATGCCGATTCAGCGTGCATTCGACAACTTAGTTAAATGAAAGTGCCTTGATAAACAAACTAAGCGAGCATTCATGGCTGTTGTCAATAGTAGGATTGAATTTTTGCATGTCCGATGTGTTGTACATTGTGTCATGCCGTGCATGGATGGCATTCTGTATTTCTCGAATGTAGGCAGTGCGATGACCAACTGATGGCAAGATGCGCTTAAGCAATTCCTCGTTTATCAAGACATTTACTTGTCGTGCTACTTTCATTTCGCAGATTTATAGAAAATTGTCATTATTAACAATAGTCACTGTCGAAAATATAGCGAGAGATAGATGTAGTTATGATAGTTGAGAGGGAATATACTCTTACCGAAATTTCACAGTCAGATAACCACAATCCACGAAATACGATTTTATAGAAAAAATAAAATACAGTAACGACGTTTGGAACTGCTAACTGTGTTCCTTGTCACGTGAGATCTCTCTTGACAATGAGCACAGTCAGCTGCTCGCATTTCGTGGATTGTGACCGTCTCACAAGAAGGTGTCACTATAATCATAAGGAGGAGTATGAATCATTTTGCATGATGAATAGACTATAACATTTTATTTAATTTTCAGCGGAAAACCAGATAAGCTTCTTCCTCATGAACAAGACTGATGAACGCGCTGCGATAGATTTTTGGTGTCCATTTTCTAAGAGCTGCAAAGGTAACCTCACACAAATCTACACGCGATGTGGAGAGGAAATAAACAATCGAGACATTCCTGCAAGCCAAATTAAATGTGAGTGTAATATTTGCAAAATAATATGTACTTCACTGTGGTTTATGTGACATGTATTGTCTTGTTATGATAAATATCACGCGAATAGTTTTAGACAAGACTATATGGAAAACTCATTCGAATTGGAAGAGTGATTCTCCCTCTCCTTTTCTCATAATTTTATGTTCTGCTGGTATTGAAGTAAGAATGACCAGTCAAAACATTTAACCCATATTTTCCGTGCTATTTTAATCTCCGAGAAATCCTGGTGTGTACCCCGGACTCCCTTGATTGTGGTGTCCGTATGATTCAGTCGTTCCTGAAATTACTGAAACGCATGTTCGTTCCTATAGTAGTATCAGTGAGGTGGTCAAATGGTCCTTATTATATAGACTGGTCACTTTTGGTCAATATTGATCCTTATTTCGGGCCCAGGCACCTGAAATATGAACCTGTCAAAAAAGTAAAAATTCCATAAAATGTGTATAAATACATGTGCCTACTTTTGCTGAAGTATACAGATGATTTTTTAGATGGAAAAAGGATCTAACATCGATCACTATACTCATTGATATATATTCTTATACTTCTTAGGTCTTATACTTGAGTGCAACTAGTTCTTGTTATTTCATCATGAATATTAAGTGACACGAGAGAAAATAAGAGATTGTACCGGCAACCATATAGCCTACTACGCTTTCATTTTGTTGTTGACATCACGTAAATGTACATAGGCCTACATGGTTGCATGTGTAGTGTGCACGTACTGTAGTCATATACGTTATATAACTTAATTACTCGCATTAATGCGACTAGTAATGTGGCTGCTGCTTTTGTTAGAGAAATCCATTTCGGATGTAGAAATAGCACAAAAGAATCACATTCATGCACTTTCTTAATAACACTTTCTTCACGCACGTATCAAAATTTGTATCTGCAAGTACATGTACACTATATATTATGTTTATAATATTCAGACTATTGCGATCCAAGACCAGAACGTACACGTACATGAATTTTGACGTAAAAACAAAGCCTTTGTTTTCTTTAGTTCTTCTTTCTTTAGCCTCTTCTATGAATGTACATGTACATTGCGATATGTTGTCCATTAGATATTTTATCGAAACAATTGATGTTTATCGTGTATGCAACTGATTATTGTGTATTTTTAGCGATGACTAAAAGCGTCAGTCATTCTCGTATATACATGTCCCAAAAAATGAAAGATGATGGACTCGTAGAATTTTTTGATTTTTCTGGTAATATTGCGCCTCATTTCGGGTCACAAGTCAATATGAATTCAACTTTTTCTCAAAAGTTTGAAGTTTTGAATATCATTTGGAATTTGATGAACGATGCATTTTCAGCGGTTGTCGCATGAAAAGGTCTTAAGATAATGTTGGGAGTATGCTTGAATGCATTGCGGTGGTTGAGCGGCGCTGAAGACAACTCAAATAGATTTTGAAAATGCGTGTAAATTGCGCATTGTCTGCTAGTGCAGACTGTGCGTGCAGAAATAATACAGTAGCTTCTCGTACAAATGAATGAATTGCACCAGACATATTGTCAGGTATGATAATCTGTTCATTTTGTACTTGGGATCCATTATTTGTAGCACAAAGCTAACAGTATTACTTTTAAATCTATTGTGAGTATTGATCACATGAAGTTGCTACAAATTTGTCTACAGTATATGGATGCATTTGTGGATGGATGAACATATTAATAATTCAAGTGTGCTTTGTAATTGGTCTACAGGTAATTTCAATTGAAGAATGTGCATAACTTTGTGAGAAATTGAAGATTGTTCTCAATTTCTTACTGTTGTTTTCAATTTCTTCAATTTTCAAAGTGTTTTAGGGATGGGCTTTGCCCTCCGGGGGTTCGGGAAGCAGATCGAATCCCGAGCAGGACCCATCCTTGCCGATCACGACTGTCTTACAGTACGTCTTCATTATATTTGAGTTTTCATACTTCTCGATTACATGTAATGATTAGTTATGGAATTTAAAATGCATTCAAACTACATGCACATGAAAGAAATGGAAAATGAAAATGGAGCTTCAACGTTATGACATCCGACTTCATTCAAAGTCCCATAAGATAAATACTTGACTTGATATTTAAAATTCAAAAGATAAACAGATCAAAACATGCGATTTAAGTGTAAAGAATGCTAGGAGGAAAAACAATTTTTTCATAACCTGATATATAGTTTTTCCTAACTTCAAGAAACAGTACCTACTTTTCTATGTTATTTCACAACCCTCGCCCTTCGACAAAATGGTCTCATGCTTTAGAATATTAAGGTAGTCTCCCAATTCATTAATCCAGAACAATACCCAATAACAATAAACACCAAAATCAAAACAATGGAGTAAGAACGTAATGCACGAGCGCTTTCGTGGTCTCTATTCATGTGCAACGACCAAGTGAAATGAAATGCAACAAACGGGAATACTGGGAACATAAGTCAAAAAGGTACTAGCGAGTTGCCAGTCACCACGGTAACAACATAGTGTAAACGAACTCTTTTTGGACACAAAGCCAGGTTTGCGACCAAGAATGAATAAAGCTTCCAGAATACGCAACTTAAAACTTTGACTGGCAGAACTCAAAATCGAAAAATATGATGAAGCGCATTACCAACAAATGAATTCGTGTAAACGAATAGATAAGGATGGATTACGAGCCCTGACAACGAATCACCGACAAATGGCAGGCGGATATATACATCTTTACATTTGGGGCCAATCATCGGTTCAACATCAAAAATAGAGTTGTACTTATTTATTCTCATGCATTACATTTTGATTTTACAGATGGACACAATAACCTAACATTTGACAATCTGAAGCCGTTAACTCCTTATAGATTCTGTCTATGGAATTCAGAAGAAGAATGTAAAACGGAAAACGGGACTTGTAAATGCTTCGATATCAATGCCGATTCTGCAGATTGGAAAGCGAATGTTGATAGTGAGTCGTTATAATAGTCAAGGTTGTCAAGAAAGTGGGTTATATGTCTCCAATTTTAACGCAATATTTATGTTTCTTTTTAACTGATTTTTTTGATACTCTTTCAGAACGCTCTTAAGTTGATAGGTCATTTTTAAAAAAGTGCAACTGATTTGTAACAGATGAGGAATCAGATCGTATTTTTCGAACTTGGCTCAGTCCCTGATTTTGAATTTAAAAGCATAGGTCCAGCCCATGAAATTAGCTATTGAAGGGAATTCATCGGTTGGTTTATAGACAATCAATTTTGAAAAAATTCTTTCTCAGTTGCTCTTCTTACTTCATTCTTCAAAATAATAAGTTCCACATATTAAAGTTGATGTAAGGTCCATGAAATTACACAATGAAACGAAATATTTTTAAGGATGAAGTAAGAAGATCAACTAAGAACGGATCAAACGAGACAGAAATAGAGATCGGTGTACAAACTGCATGTATAATGGAACGATGTAAAGCAAAGGGTATCCAGCACATATCTTGCGGAGTATAGTAATAAATTTGTCTCAACATCAAGTGATAGGTGACCAAGAGAGGAAGAACGGCTAATTGTTTCTAACATTGCCTTTCTCCAGTGACAATCAAGTGAGAGAAGTGGGAAGACAATTACATAAGTGTAAACTTAATGATTACATTTCAGCGTCATTTAAATCCAGAAGCATATCTTCTATATTTAATGCAGAACAGAAAAGTAGATGTAGATGTTTTTACAATGGTAAAATGGTATTTACAATGGTAGTTGCATGTCGAAAAACGTAGTTTATCGCATTAAGTGTAAATTATGCCCATCATTTTGTATAGGGGAGACCACAAGATCAATAAAATCACGTCTATGGGAACATTTTAAAGATTTCTTCAATAGCATACATGCATTCGTGTCATCATTCCGTAATTCCAGAGCGAAGCGGTATTCAATGGTATATATTGCACTTTGGCCTGCTTAATACCGATGTCAGACGTACGGTGGAATTTTAGCAGATTTGTTCACAACGCCCAGACATAAATGCACCGCACTTGAATTATTATTAACACAAGTGAACGAGGGCGAAATGCTTTGTGGTGTATACTTCTCTTTTTCCAATATAACTTTCGGTTGAAGAGAGATTTGAGTTGATAGTTTAAAGCAGGGATGGCGAGTCGGAGTCCCGAAGTCCTATCATTTTTGCTGGAGTCGGAGTCCTATCAAATGATAGGACGAGACATAGACATATGCATAGCTGTCACTGTCTTGATGTCAACCTTGTCTGTCAAACAATAGTACAGACACTACTGCATGCAAAAATTGCAATAATTGAGGGAATGAACCGTGATAGTGAGAAAAGGATTGTCTTTTCACTCGATAATTTGGTAGAGAAGACAAGCCTTCCTAGCCTCGATCATACCTACGCCCCAAAGGTCATATCAGAGACAAAAATGAAGTACTAGTTTGTTTGAGAACATTACCTCTTACCCTCGTTAATCGTGTGTGACGGCTCCTCCAAGGCGCTTATTAAAATCGAAATTGTAGTCATATTTTTTGAAGAAGGAGGTATTTTCCTGCCTGGTAGAGACTGGAGAAAAACCAGTTTTTTCAAAAAACTAGGCTATATATACTTGCCACCCGGAGTCGGAGTCCTACCAAAATAATAGGACTCCGCATCCCTGGTTTAAAGTAGTATTCACATGAATTCTCATACAGTTGCAGATGCGTGGATAATCAAGATATGATATTTTCCTATTTATTCAAGATAAAAGAAAGGGTGCAGTATTAACAAAATCAACAAGATATAAGTAATCTATAAGCCTAAATACGTAGCCTAATGCAAGCTTGGAATGAGAACAATCTTGCAATGTCAAATACAAATAGTTTCTTTTTGTGCGTCAAACTGAGATACAAGCAAGATTTTGAATTTTGAATATTGAACTGCTACAAATACCCTATAAATGCAGCATAACTCATTTTCTAATACAAAGTCATTCATTTCATATCACCACAAAGTCATACCTCCAAATTCATCGAGGATAAGTTTCATAAGCGAAAAGAAAGATTTTACTTCGTTCATTAAGAGCCTCTTTTTACTCTTCTAACATCAATATAGGAAACCAACAGCTGAGATTCGGTCATCAAGTAATCAATTAAGTAATATCAATATCTTCATGTTCTTATTCTAAACTGCATACGATTATATAGTCTTCTTCAGACAGGCTGGTAGTATATCTTCTTTGTTTGACCTTGCTAGTCTGATTTATTGGCTTGTCTTTTTATCAGATACAAATAACTTGTTGTGGTAAGTTGAGATCATAGACAGACTCAGCAAACAAGAAAGCACGAAAACGGGTGTAGTATAATCTAGTACATAATCATTAGAAAGTTGTGATAATTCACTATAGAGATTGGTTCTATCGTCACTTCCCGATTGTCACTTCCCGGTATTAGGATCAAAATTCGCTCGATTTTACTATTCTCTCAGGAATTGTGACTGTGTTTTCCTCCGAACACCCTCGTTGGGCAATACCACATGAACACAGATATAAATTTCAGTACGAGCTTTATTGCATTTCCTATCGTTCATTGCCATCCGGATGTTACGAACTGACACTTGCATCCACTCATTGACCGCATGATTACTATGATGAATTAAAGGATACACCAGAGACGGCAAATGATCAAGATCATTTTACGGGAATGCTACTTAGTCTGAAAACCGACAGGAAATTAATTGAGCATTAGCCAACATGAACATATCATTTCTGTCACTTACTACATTCTTGCCGTTATCCTTTTCTAAATCGATAGCGTCACCAAATTGTATGGACGGAAAAATGTAAAAATCAAAGGTGACTATTCTCAATTGATTTACTTTTTCTTATGAACTTCACAAAAAACATTAAGGGCCGTATGCACGGTCTAGTCGCGACTAGAGACTCAACTTCTTAGTCGCGACTTGATTTGATATGCTCAAGTCTCGACTAGCTAGTCGCGTTTATGCTGTGCATGCGGCTCAAAGTCTACTATACTGAGAGTTGTCTACTAAATTTGTCTGCAGTGATCTAAATCTGAATGAATCGTAGTGAGAAGAGCTTTCTTAGGAAGCTCACAATGATCCGCAAACGATGAAAAGTCATTCAACCAAGCATTAATATATGTCCATCCAGTAAGTTTCTGCATATATCAGCGTTTTATATAGAAATAATTGCACTTCGAGTAAACAGATGCGCTTAAACAATCTTATTCTGTGCATGCACAGGTGTTTATTTTCATGCATGTATTTGACTGCTTGGTTAGCTGCTCAATTCAATTGCCATGCAAACGATGCTTTACTGGCGGCTGATACTAATGACCACATAGTGTAGCTATCACTCAACCGATGAACTTCAGAAGCATGACACGAAACTTTGAACGCTACATTGTCAGTTCTCAATTTGTACTACGATGATTTAGGGCCTATTTCATTTCAAGGTATCTACCTAGCCTTGCTATCGTCGGTTACTTACCTTGAATAAAAATTAGCCTAATATTTTCTGTCCTAAATATAAGAAGTAATATTATAATGTATGCTATTTATTTCATGCTTCAGAGAATGCAACTATCAGTTTTTTTGAGGATGTGATTGAGTGCATGTGTTTTGTATGCACTTGCTTTGATTAAACCAATTAAGTAAATGCAACTTGGTTCTGTTTGCACTTTTCCTGTCTCCTTTCAAATTACGGACCGTTCAGAGTTAAATGATTATGGCGCTTGTTGTTCCTCGCCACTGCTAATGACGTTTCAATGTGCTTAAGTTTCCCTTTTCTCAAAATTTTGCATCTGGAATGACCTTGTCAGATTTTACTGCGTCCTTGCCTGACCTTTTCCCTGTCAGATCAAGCAATGGAGATTCAATAGACGGATTATTTGCGGTTACTTGATTTATAGCCGAATGTATGGACAGATATCCAAAAAGCATCCACTAAGGCCGATGGACTCACTATATTCCGAATTTTAAGCTTTCCACAGATAGTATTCCTTCATATTTGTGCAACTGTAAATAACGTCTGTTAGCTAGCGACAGACCGCACGATATCCATCCTGAAAAAACGTTTGCCATATGTCAACATTCTGCATGACAACTCATGAACCTATTTCTTTGCAATTCACATCGAGAAAGTTGGACAGTTAATTTTATCAAGATACTTCAAGATTATTCGGTTTTATGCGATTCTCACAGATTTTATGGGATTACTTTGATTATTATTAAACTCGTTTGTGACTGGTAATTTGTAGTGTTGGATATCTACTAAATGTTGTTATCTCCTCAGAATAAATGCCAGAAGTCGATGGAGGTAAATCGAGTAAATTGAGAGATACAATCGGCACAGAGGGGATATTTATAGTGCAGATCGATGGACGCTCGTTAAATTTACTCGATCATCCTTATCTAATATATAAGGACATGAGGAACTAATATTTATATAGATTTTTGGGTATTTGCTGTAAATGCACATTTTCTTCAAGTCAAATGAATACTCTAATTCTGGACTCTTTTTTTTGCAGAAATTTTAAAATTGATGACTGAGATCGTGGATTATGAAGATTTTGACAAGAACAATAATCCTCAGAACGTATCAGTTAAAATAAGATTCATATACAATGTAAGTGATGAATACGATTTTCAGACTTTGAGAACCTACATGCATGAGGTGTTCCAGAATTTCAAATTCAAATTTCTGAAGATTGGAACATAAAAACGTAAAAAGGGGCTAAAAAAAGATAGTGTAAATTCACCTTCATGACGATTGAGTCACCATGACCGCTTAAGTTATGATAGCAGCTAACCCTTCTTTATTCTTCAAGTTTTATTTTTGGATTGCTATCCCGTTCTCAAGAATAAATGACAAAGTCTCTTGTCGTAACATCGCTTTGCCATTAAACTCATGCACCATTCTCAAAACAGTTAAATTTCGGTCGCCGAGCTTAAATGACGCGTTCTTGTCACATTTCAACGTAGCAAAGTGCGTCAAGGTAACAAAGTTAAAAAACAAGCTAATGACTAGTTAATTTTCAATAGGTACAAAGTATGATTTAAAAGAAAATTTTTATATCCTAAAATGTCTAAAAATTTTAAAAATACTTACTAGAAGGATAAACAACGCTTCTCCTCTCCTCATGTGTAATGAATTGGCGAGTAAGTCGTTCTGTTCAAAATTATGTTTATCACTTATATACATGTATTGAAAGGATCCTATTTAACAGTCTGCCCATTCAGATGATAAGAGGACAGGTCTGTTTCCAATCAAAATACCAGATCTAGCTAATAACACAGCGGGATTACGCTATCTAAAATCTACCAAGTGTGTAAGAGAATTAATATTAGTTCCTTAAGCTAAAACGTGAAATAGAATTGTACAAAATATGCATACAAATTATTTGACTATTTTTAATGAGGTCATCAACAGGAACTTGGTCAGGACGATCGCGTTTCGACCGCTTAATCCTGGACGCTCAAACCCGACCAAGCGCGGTCCTGTACATTTAAGATGCACAGCCTCAAAAATTAAATTTATAATACAGAAAGATTAGCATCTATCAAAAAAAAGAGTCACTATTGACTGAAATGTACCTCAGGCATTTGAAAGAAGGACAGAGTCCAGCCAGTAGAGGTCATGTTCAAGGAAAGTTTCGATAATCAAAGTGATGCTTTCCAGCTTGTAGCTGATAATTGGTTAGTATGACTAGCTAAGTCAACTTAAGTCTCATGTCCAGTGATGTCTTGTGCACCGTCTTGATCGACGTGGCTCATAAAAAAACTCGCGTCACGTCCGAATATTTGCTGATAAAAACCCAGGGCGATTTTGGAGATAATCTCATGAAGCAGTGAGAGAAACGGGATGTTATAGCGCAACTTCGTCAGTTATTTCTAAAACTGGAAGATCTCACCCAAAAACAAGATTTTGATGAATAAATGAGTCGAGAGCATGGTCGCTGCATTCACAACTTTATAAAATATAATATTTGTATAATTTTTAAACATATCGATATGAGATTGAATAGAGCTAGCGAATTAAATTAAGGGTGTATGCAGCAATGATGAGAAGATTCCAGAAGATGAATTCATATCATCAAAGCCTCTTTTCATTTTAAAGGTATTATTTTCTTAATAGGCACTGTATTCAATGCTCAAACTCATAATCCATGTTAGATAATGAGACAATCAGCTCTTCATAATGCCGTTTGATTTACATAATTCCTTCATACCAATCTTGAGATACTCAAATTTGAAATTAGAAAACGATTCGTTTCTTGGCCACCATGTACTTTTATTTACTCTGTTTTCTGTATTGTCAAAAAAAATGTGATTTAGAATCTAATCATAGGTTTTCAAAAATTTCACTTTGACGGAGACGTTTTCAAAAATTGACATACGACGTTCATCCAACATCTTTTTTGTCGTGAATTTTTTTGTTTGAACACACGAATGAGCATTATTAGAATGGGTAAATCTTCATATTTTACTCAGGTGAGCATTGATTTTTTTAATTATGCCTTCTCCTTGATGTACTCATTCAATAACTACACGCATTGCGAAATCAAAACTTCCACTGATTTGAGATATCATGAACAATTTATTTTGGTGAAAAAGAAGTAAGGTGCAACAAGAAGATATATAAGGCACATACGAATATTTTTTTTCTCGAGCGGAATTCCAAAACTATTACATATCATGGGTCTGTGGAATTCTTGAATTCAGTGGTCTGCGATTCATTGCATCAGATTAGACATTTAGACTAATAGATTCAAAGATATCTTCATATTTTACAAACCCTACATTGAAAGTGCGTTGATTTATGATGAGAGTCCTGCTCCAACAATGATAGCAAGACAGATACCATCGGTTTTTCTTTAACATTAAGTGCATAGTAACTATCTTGCCACTCTGTTTATACTGATAAGAATACTAAATTAAGCTCCAGCTCTGAAGTTGCACCTACTCAAAAAGAGCGAATATCATTTGTTATTTCACAAATCATCTAGTTTAACGCACGAGTACTTAATGTGGATAGATACATTAATCAACTCATGATGTCAGCAATGGTTGATAGGTTCATTTAACTAATTACAGAAATAATGACAAACAGTCATCCAACAATTAAGGGCATTCTATTTGTGAACATTTCCAACATGAAGTGTCACATAAACATATTGACATTGCACGAAATGCTGCTTCGAACTTTCAATGTCGCTCATACATAAAATGATACAATCGTGCAGTATTGTGAACTATGTTTTCTACAGTCATAATGTACTAATGATTTGATTGTAGTGAAATTTAATGTTTAGAGCAAAATTTTGCAACTCATGTAGGACTGAATTCTTCGGTCATTTTGAAGATAGGGAAGGCATTTTGAAAAATGAATGTTTTTGATATTTTCAGCCTATTTCGGCCAATCATGAAATTAGTTTTTATGAATCGTAATTTCAAATTGTAATTCACACAGGGGCACAATGTCACAACCTTAAATCCAGGATCAGTCGACAATAATCGAAGAGTAAGAGTAAGTAAGCAGAGGCTGTTCTATGCGCTCTGTTAAGAGCAAAATGTCTAAAGTTGCACCCGTTGGAATCGGTTGCCACTTGCCAACCAACCATGTGACGTGCGGTTGCCGGTCTAACATAGTATAGAATCGACGCTTCCGTTCGGGGCGACTTAATGACACTATGTGATAGACAAGCTGTCGCCAGTGTACAGGGCCACTGCCTGGTGCGGACCGTTACATATATGAATGCGCAACACTAAAGAGCATCAGAGACAAAGAAGAGGGACAATCGAGAATAAGAACGCAAAAAACATCAGATGAAGTTGGACAGAGGAATATGCCGGCGGACGAAATCCTGTCTTACTGATCCATGCGGCCATGGGATAAAACATTGCCGACAGAGCAACACTTACAGAAAATTGCACAAAAAAGGAAGACCGGTAATTACATCAAGGACATTTAACCACTTCAAAATAAGCAAGGTAATGGCAATGGACAATTGGACAATTGAGGAGGTGGAGTACGTATTGAAATGAAAAATGCAAACAAACAGATTATTATTGAAGAAGGGGGCCATCAGAAAATTGCTGTTCCAGCTTCATTGCTGAAATTACAGCAATCAATATCGCAACCGATGAAAATATGGAAAGAAAAAATGAACACCAACAAATAGCGATACTAACGGACAGCCAAAGTGCAATCTTGCAGATCGGCAGAGGACCGCACAATGCGATCAAATCAGAGACCAAATATGTTATAACTTATGGAATGTTAATTATGAAGAAACTATGCAAGAACCCAGACATCCAAGCCACGTAGAACATCCGGCAATGAAGAAGCAGACCAGCTAGCGAAAGAAGAACATGAAACAGAGTTGCTACTAAATTTCACAGTAGTCAAGAAAGTAATCCAATGGCGAACAAAGAAAAATGAGAAAATGAAGTGTGTCATCACTAATACAGCAGATGGAAGTTCACCAGCAATAGAGAAGAAGACACGATGGTGAACAGAGTGGAAAGAATTTCACTATCATAAATGCGAAGTGGTCACTGCATTTTATTCAGGCAGCACCAGCATAGCATCGGAAAACTAGAGACCCCCTCCTACAAAGACAGTGGATCAGAAGAAGAGATTGCATAACATATCGTGCAATGTGACCGATGGTTTAGAGAACAAGTGAGTGCTTTTGGAGATCCCAAACCGAAACTGGAAACTCTCTGTGTAGCGAAACACTCGGAGGAGTGCTAAACGACTCGGTCAGCAGTATGGGCATCGTGTGCCGAATGGGGAGAATTGATAACCAGCAGCACCACAGCGCACATGAGGTGGGTTGCCGGTCGCTTTCTCTTCTTTCCTTCACCTTTTTCTTTTTTCTCTTTAAGTCTTACAGCGACTGAGTAAGGTGACATCGGCAGGTTTGGTAAAATGGAAGGCGGTAGCTGGATCTCTTCTCTGTTCTTCACCGGCTACAGTGTGTTCGTCGCATTACCAAATGATGGTGTTATGTAATGAAACCCTGCTGCAGCGACCTGGTTTGGGGACGCCATTCCTTTCTGAATATAGGAGGAGCCTAGGAAAGGTATTCTGAAATGGTAAGTCCATATATGGACTGGCCGACCAGCCATAGTCGGCGCTCACCCATCCTTTGCGGTCGAAGCGCTTTAGAGTCCTTTCTTGCTACGTACTCGTATAATTGCGTGGTCTCAGAGCCAAACATAATTCCACTCAACAGCTTCTTCAGATGATCGACCCAGTATTCAGAAACATAGATTATTTGACAGTGAACCATTTGAATTGCTTTGATAAAATTCTTCATACATTGTTCGGGTGATCTATGGCACATAGGTTTTTGTGTCTTTGTAAGTTCTGATCTGCAAGCTTATATTCGAATGAACATAATCTATACTTCATTCCATTGGGATTGTTTCGACTACCAGATTTTACTATTTAGCTTTAATGTTCGATGGATCTTTTCAATGACATGCGAATCTCCAAATTATAGTGACAATGAATGACCTCTTTGTCCAACTGTCTTATTTTTACTACTTAGGTAAAAGGTTGGTCCATCGACTAATGCAATGAAAATTGCAGGATGTATAAAAACTTCAGTTAAGTCTGCATTGTAGCTATTACTCAGAATAACCCATTTTTGTTTCAGATTATATATCTCTCATTTTTACGCTGCATCAAACTAGGAATAAAAAACGTATCAATCACATGTGACAATGGCTACGTGGACAACATGGATTTGTCCACTCGTCGGTTGCAACCAGTAAAACTCAATGGTTTGCCCCTTGATTCAAACTGCAATATCAATATTTCTCTGATCGGTTGGAACAATGGTGAAGTGTCTTACACAAATATCTCTTCTTCAGTGGATACATCGCGGTCTCGTAAGTTCGCGCAATTAGACTGTTTATTCAAGTATGGTTAATGATCTTAGTATGCGCAGTTTTTTGCAGAGATTAGAAAGCAAATTTTTCCATTCATCAGCACATGATGTTTATTCAAGCGCAAGCCTATTCTTTCACAAAGAGTTGGTTTTCGTCTTACTTATTACTTTGACTCTTAGTGCATGCACATTTTATTAAATATATGCAACACTACTTCATCACAACTGCACACTTCTATTTAGCTTAACTGATGATTCTCTCTTTAACTTTCGACATCCGCTCTCCATGTCAAATCCCCTGATATTCGCTCTTTAACAGTCAATTGTGTCTAAGAGCAATTGTGGTTCCAATGTGAGGCATACGTGGCGAGGATTTGCTAAGTAATAGAGACAAAAGATTAGCGTCGGGTTTCATGAATTTTGAAACCCGACTCTCACTAAAAGTCAGCGCGAACCAAGGTCGGGTTGTGTTCAAAAATTTTACCCGAACCCGATAAGAAAATACCAGAATCCGACCCGACTTCAACATTGTCCTACCCGAACCCGTACTTTTGGGTAGAATCGGTCATCTTTAATGGAAATCTTCGCATTCAAAGCGCTTTTCGGCAGGCACCAGAATATCGAATCTAGGCGGGAAGTATTTAGATTTTTCTGCGTGACTTACCTACTAATTGCAGTGGCTACATTTTCGAGAAAGTGGTAAATAATGTAGTCAGTCAGTCATCGTTGCGATCGACTGTTCATGATGGCAACTTCCAGCACTCTCTCACCTTGTTCTGCTGTTAGCCATCGAACAAGTACACAAGATTTCCACCCAAAATTCTGTGTGAAACTGCTGCCTCAGTGTACTCAATATTAATGCTGAATGAAGTATAACAAAATGAAGATTTCGTCTTAAATGTTGGTTACTTGATTTTTATAAGTGGTGCGAGTTTCATAACGCGGAGCGCCACTGATACAGGTAATCACTATTCATCATTCTCTCTCCAAGCATATCAGTCCATAGCAACGTGGACCATAGCATCCTCGTCCGCTTAAGTCGTTCGACAAGTCCACCAATAGTTCAGTAATTATACCACATCTAAATTTTGTTTTTTAGATATTTTTCGGCCACATTCTTTATTCCTTGTTTTATTCAGATGACATTGGCTTAGACGTTTAAGTTTTGGTGTCACAGTTCGGACAGCGGTAGTCATCGTTGGAAGGATGTTGTTATTGATCCAGAACTCATGTATTTGTGTTTATGCTTATACATAAGACATAATATAAACCATAGCACATAAATCAAGCAAATATGCGCATGATCAAATCACAATTCTCATCAAGTAATCAACAATCATGTGTCATCAGTTTTGCATAAACTTGCTACAATTTCTGTCCCCATTGCCATGTAGAAATCGTCGGTGAAAGACCCTGAATAATTAATTATACAAGGGGCCTTCATATTTGTGTACGAGTATAGTTCTTTTATTAAGATTTCAAGAAGCGAACAAAGTTCATGCTTTAAAGCAATTTATATATTGATCACGTGATTTCTCTGTACGTTCTTGTGTTTCCTTTTCATTCATATCTGATGCCACAGAGACTTACGTATTCCAGATATTTCTGTTTGCCACAGTCACGAACTTACAGACGATCTATTTCTTTTTTTTCCGTATGCATGCAAGTTAGCAACTTTCATAATGTAAAAATGATTAGCATAGCCTTAAGTGTATTTTGGCAACTCTTTGAAAACGATTTTAGTAATTGATTTTGTACATGTGATTTTCATTGTAATTTCAATCAACACTTCACTATTATTATTATATAATGTTACATTTATTCATTTTATCTGTGCCTCATTTCGCGTTTCTTCAAATGAAAAAGTTTGTAATAAAATTTTCTCATTTGATTCATCATCTTTGCATAACTATTTTCAGCCTCGAACTACATGCTCAGCTAATTTTGATCTGACTAGTCAATTAGTCAACAAATATTCATTTTCAAAAATATCGGAAACATAAATACAATTGCACACCTGTGAAAAATGTACAAGACACTTTCAAAATATGCGTGCGGTCGGTCTCAATGAAAGCATTTCAAGTCAGGAATGGGTGGATAGTTTCTAACGAATACTAAAGAAGGAATTATTCAGATACTAGCGAAGCGCAAGGGGTTACTCAAAGTAAGGAACTCAAGTATTTGTAAAATGTCATTTTTGTTGCAGACCTCTATAGATATGTATGTATATATATATATATATATATATATATATATATATATATATATATATCAATATATATATATACCTCTACATACTTCGACCAGCTCTTTGGTCATTGTCAGAAGGAAGGATTTTCCAGGGCGACATAATTCAAAATTCATGTATGGGGAGTATCATAGCGATGATGATGATCAAGCTTTCACGTCACTACTCCCCATACTGGGAACTTGGACGGTGTTAACACAGTCAGACTTTTCCGGAGCGCTATAGCACTTTTAGTCCGGATGCCCTTCCTGCCGACTTCCAATGACACTTTCGGGGCTCGACCTCTGGACCGAAAGATCGCTAGGTCAAGCACTTAACCACTGTGCACGGAGACCACACCCGATAAACAAAATAAGATCTCCATACAAATGATGGAAATCATGGAGGCAACACAGAGGCCCACTTGCTTCCTTTCCTCAGGCCTCCCAACGCTCCCACACGCTCCCATGCCATTCTATACAATTTATCGTGTAACTCGTATTGCTGCATCTATGTCGTGAGATGTACTCAATGTGGAGTCTCTTACGTTGGCCAGACTTCTAATCTCCTACGCCAACGCATCAGTCAGCACCTCCGAGCAATCAGAAGCAGAGACCCTGAGTCACCTATGGTACCTCATTTCTCCCAAATCTGTGATATCTCAAGTTTCTCCTTCTTCGCCATCGACCGATGCATCGCAGATCAAAATCGTTTGGCAAAGGAAAATCGATGGATCCAAAAATTAAATACCCTCCGTCCCAACGGTCTTAACCGCTCCATTTCAAAATCACCCAATATTGTGAATTTAGTTACCCATCATGCTGATTGCACTGCTAAACTCAATCGTTTAATCAAAGAGTCTTGTCGTCAAGTGACTGACATTTCTGTGCGCTTGTCATTTAAAAATGACAAAAATCTTTTAAGTATTTTACAATGATTTTCTATTTTCATCCGCTGTTGACAATAGTTTATTATCTTATTTATCCTTTTATTGTTTTATATTTACTTCATCACAATAAGTTTACGGTTGCGTCATCTTTGTGAAATTGTGGCATAGACATCTCTTGTCACCTAACTGTAGCAGCATATCATATGCCTCGTGTGTCCACATTGATTTTCATAACAATGTTTGATCAATATTTACCATTTGTCCTGCGCTTGCAAGAGTATACACGCAGTGTGTCACATACACGTACCACTGACGAAGGTCTTTAGAGGGCGAATATATTGGTGCCTTCATTCAGTGAAATTTTTGATATTTTGACTAATCTGGGACATAATTGGGCAAAGTGAGAGACATGCGTCGATCATTTAATGGTAGACGCTTTCGTCTACCTACTCCTATATTTCCTATTTTTTCCTTTTTCCTATTTTTCTCCTATTTTTTCAATAAACTTCCTCTTTTTCCAATATTTTGGGTGCTGTGGGCAATGGAAGTCATTCATTCCCGCTATAGTTTTCATTCTTGTGATGGTGTGAAAGACATCTTTCAAGCTTTGTTTCCTGAAGAAGCAGCACATTTTACTATGAGCTGTTCAAAATGTCATATATTTTATCAGCGATGCAACAGGACCATATTTAATTAAATATTATTTAACTCTACTCATGGGCCCGTAACCAGCGATGATCTTACAGAGAAGATAATAGGTGCAATCGAAGAGTCAAAGCTGAAGTTATTTGGTCTTTTAATGCTGGGTAGTGACGGTCCAAACGTGAACAAAGCAGTATGGAGGAAGGTGGATAAACAGATGACGAATACATGGGACTTCGGTTTCATCGCCTCCTATACATACGTGTCTTGCACAAATTTCACAATTCATTCTCAAAAGGAATGCAAGAGTTCGGAGCAAACGCTGCCGATTTGAACATCA
Organism: Prostheceraeus crozeri; assembly: GCA_907163375.1. Lineage (NCBI taxonomy): Eukaryota > Metazoa > Platyhelminthes > Polycladida > Euryleptidae > Prostheceraeus > Prostheceraeus crozeri. Next base: position 127,400 of record CAJQUW010006790.1, on the reverse strand, counting down.
AAATCTTTTACTGGCTTAAGGGATCAGCTTCTGGATCTGTACGATTTGCAAGTGAAACTGGGAAGTATACTCATTGACATAATTAATGAAACAAACTATCATTGGCTTGAATTGAAGTTTGTTTCATTTTTTTCTCAGGTATGATGCAGTATCTCGCTTTCTATGTATTACCATTCAACACATCAGAGAATGGAGAAAGATCTATGGTGGTCAAATTTCAAATTTTGATATCGATACAATTGTCACAATTGCTTTTACAAATTGAACATAAACGTGAACTGAAATCCAGCTTTTGTAAAATAAAATGGCACACGATCAGTTTACCAGAGGTATGGCTATTGAAATGATTCGTTGTGGTAGAAGTTGTGCGAGTGTTGCCGAAGAGCTGCAACTATCGAGAGTCGTTGTTTGGAGGTGGTGGTGTCGATGGAGAGCAGAAGGTGGACTTAAAGAAGTCGTTAAAAAGAAGAAGGGATCTGGTCGACGAAGAAAGTCTGCAGGAAGGACAGACGCACGTCTAGTTTTAGCTGCAAAGAGGAATAGATTTGTGTCAGTCCCAAAGCTATAGTCGCACACTGGAAGAGTGCCTCAAATATAGACTGTAGCGTTCGAACGGCTTACCGAAGATTGCGAGAAGCTGGAATTCAATCGCGACGACCAGGTGTCCTAATTCCATTGAGTTTTGAGCACCGCAGAAGACGAGTTGCCTGGTGTGATGCCCATCGCTCATGGAATGACCATCACTGGCAGAAAGTCTTGTGGACCGATGAATCGAGATTCACTCTGGATTTCAATGACGGTCGTGTCAGAGTGCATCGTCTTCCAGGTGAACGCTTTGCCCCATGCTGTATTAAAGAACACGACAGATATGGTGGTGGAGGTGTTATGCTGTGGGGTGGCATTCATTTGGCATGGCGGACGAACGACAGCAGTCATCATCAAAGGCACGTTGACTGGAGAGAGGTATCTCAATGAAATTGTGCTTCCTGTTGTTGCCCCAGTGGTCAGGGTGGAGGATCTCGTCTTCCAAGACGACAACGCAAGACCACATCGCTCCTCGGCTGTCATTGCCACTGTTAGGAGATTGAACATTCAAACCCTTGACCAGCCTACACGCTCACCTGACTTGTCACCCATTGAACAAGTATGGGACGAGCTTGGGTGGCGAGTGAGAGACCGCTATTCACTTCCACCAGTGTCCCTGAGGATTCTCTCTGAAAGACTGACAGAGCAGTGGCTTCTCCTTGAAACATCCTTCATTCAGAAACTTTGTGAATCCATGCCATCTCGGATTACTGAATGTATTGGAGCTAGAGGGGGGCACACGGGCTATTGAAGTTGAATCTGCTACATGTGTTGTTTTTCTGTGCTAGCGAATTGATTGAGATAGTGACTACATTATCAAGGTATCATACATACATGTATATATATACCAGTCAAAAATGAAAGAAGTTAAAGAAGTAAATGTTTCAAAAATTTTGTCAATGAGTATACAAAAAGAGAACCGATGAAATTCGTTGAATGCCGGTGACTATCTATAGGCCCAACTGTCGAACGTCTTCTCGAAATTTGGGAGTCACTGAAGGAGTAAGCCTACTTCCTCGTCTACATTCCCAAGAATCTTCCGGAGGACATGAAGGAAATACAATATACGGCTTGTAGAGATAAAGACAGGTTTGCAGCAACCGGCGATGGTTACAAAACTAAAATTCCTCTCCTTTGATGCGAACACATTTGATGGCGTCGTGATGCCACTTCAGTCACGGAAAACAGTGGTCCATGTCCTGCACACGACCGAAGTACTATATATTACTACATAAATCGATCAATAGAATTACGAAAAGTCAAGCAATGAAGAGGCAAGCAGTACCCAAGTGATGACAACTGGAAATGAACTTCTCTCGGAAGTTGCTGAAAAGTTGAAGAATGCAGTGAAATCAAATGATGTCACACAAATAGCCGTAGCACATGTCATGATTGAGACTGTGATAGCAAGCTGAAAGCAGATCAAGGATGAGCTATCGAAGAAGAGGACGACGCAACATAAAGTCGAAAAGAAGAAATTGACAATGCTGGAATCATTCACTCGTAAAAAGAAGCGCACATCGTGATAAACAACTTAACTCGACTTTTCTTCCGTTGTTTTTTCTATCTCGGATTGAGGCGTTATTTTTTTGCATTGTTTTGTAGACATTTTCCGAATAAACTTTCAGACATTGTTAATTGAATAGAAATTCCTATCGAATAGATTTATGTTTCACAATTGAATACATATTCAAATATTTGTTTCAACTTCTGTTTTAATTTACTCAAGACTACATGTGTTTTTATTGCATTCCTTTTAATTACTTTTGGAAATATGTTTTCAAACATTCTTATCTAGATCATAAATGGCATTAAACCTTGGTTTTCCACCCTATTTTCTCTCCAATTGTTGTTTGAAATTCCTATATTTCTCCTATTTTTGACGAAAGCTTCCTATATTTCTCCTATTTTTTGATGAAAAATTCCTATTTTTCCTATTTTTTCATGAACTAGGAGCGCTGGGAGGCCTGTTTCCTTCGAACTCAATGATTTCCATCATTTGTATAGAGATATTATTTTGTTTATCTCTTTATTCTCTATGTCACATACCACTGACGAAGCCCTTGAGAGGGCGAATATATTGGTGCCTTCATTCAGTGAAATTTTTGATATTTTGACTAATCTGGGACATAATTGGGCAAAGTGAGAGACATGCGTCGATCATTTAATGGTAGACGCTTTCTTCTACCTACTCCTATTTTTTCATGAACTAGGAGCGCTGGGAGGCCTGTTTCCTTCGAACTCAATGATTTCCATCATTTGTATAGAGATATTATTTTGTTTATCTCTTTATTCTACTCCCTATACATGAATTTTGTGTTATGTCTCCCTGTAAAATCCTTCCTTCTGACAGTGATCAGAGAGTTGGTCGAAATATACAAAGGTTTACAACAAAAAAAAAGTACTTTACAATTACTTGCTTTCTTGACTTCGATATTTGAGAATGATCCAATGCCTCTTCACATTGCATTGTATTTTTGTCATAAGAATTGCTTAGAAAGTGTTCGCTTATGTTGCAATCATGGGACACCAGTGCTGAACAAATTCTCAGAATCGTCAAAGTGAACAACGAATTTCGTTTGACAGAAACACACAAGACGAACAGCAAAAAGGAATAACTATTGCAACAACCCCTAGAGAGAACATGTTCATCTGTAGCTACGTTTCTAATTCCAGTTTTAAGTGTCACTTGTCATCATATCAAGACATTCTTCGTCGTCAAGGCTTTAGTAATTAGACGTCGTAGCAAGTGCCATTTGGACTTGGTAAATGGAATAATCACACATGCACAGACAAGTGTCCTAGATATCTCTCGTATCTCATTTCTGATCTTATCTTCATTTTTGTAGCCCATCAACTATGTTACCTCTTAGATATTAGTGGATTTAGGTTGGAAGCTTACTGAAGACATTGACCACAAGATGCTTGTAGGGAAATTAAGGATAATCAGACGTTGCTCATTTTCGTTATTCTTTATATGTCTTCAATTTCATAGTAGATGATGGTCTTGCTTAAGACTTATGTATATGACATCAACGATATTTGATAGCATTATCAGCATGACAAACGCAGGCCGGAATTGCTGTAAGGTAATGCTTTTAAATATCGCAATCACATGATATCCACAAAATGATATCAAAGTGATACAAATGATATCCAAGTCACCATCCACTCCGCCATATTTTGCTACCTGTGATGAAACAGTCCGGACACTTCCGCCTACCATTACTGACTACATCCATTCGTGACAGATCCTTCATTATTTCCATGTCGAAGCTGTATAATTCCAGATTCACTATCTGAGTAACTTCCTACTTTTCACTTTTGTTTTTGGTTATCTGTGAAAATGATTTTGTACTTTTAACTTGGTGTCCCACGATTCCCAATATTGGGACTTTTGTAATTTTCTCAAATAAACGACTTTATTATTATTATTATTATATTTATCATAACACATTGTTTTACCCGCAATTCAGAATGCAAAGTGTATTAAATTTTTTCATAAATCCCGGAGGCGTATCATGGATGGAGTAGCAAATTTTTCTTTCACGAATATTGCATATTTTAAGTTAACGACTTTTAGGCCTACACATGTTCATCAGTAGTAAATGGTCTGTGGATCTCCGAACTGAAAGTTTTTTTATCCCGAGAGCCGACGACTCGAGGTATTTAAGTTCATGCAGCCCGTAAAACCATAGATTATTTCTAGTTGAACCACGATGTTTAAGTGCATGGCATATTTGCGGGGTTTCCGGAAATGTAGCGAAAAAATCCGGGAGTGATTTGTGATGGTTCCGCTTGTTCTATACATGATACACGGAATTTATCGGGCAAGTTCGATATCTCAGCCCTAAGAATAAATGCAATTGTACATGGACGTATCCAATCCATTCGTTGTTTCATAGAGCGCATGATAGACCCATAGATGAATCACTTTTTCTGCATGCACCACTACGGATGATGAATGCCAAATCATTTTTTATTTGCTTCCTCAAATTAAAATATAGGGTTCGCAAATTTCCGTCCATTCCGTCTTTTTTTGGACCTTTTCTGACCTATCAAACATCTGCATCTCAGTACATTTTACATTAACTTTGTGCTACTATTCCAACATTTGCATGAATTCCCACAATTTGGATAATCAGTTTTGCTTATCATGGTCAACATTCGGTCTTAAAGATCATAAAGTCTCAAGTGAAGCCTGATTTGCTAGAACACACTCACACATGTCCGAGCGTATTTGGAAGTTTTCAACTTTTTTCTACTAGTGTTTACGAACCCTGCAAATAGCAAGAAGATTTCTAATGAGGAAGAGAGAAATATACATAATTATCGATAATGAATACCAAGTCTATGATGAATACCAGCAAGCACAAAGCAACGAAGCATGTGTCTTTCGCAGTTTCTTGATGAATGAAGAGAAGAATTTTGGACAATTAAGCCAATTAAGATTAATGATATCGTGAAATATTACTTTTGCAAATTTTTGATGCTTGCGAATATATTTACATCGCATAACGACATTACGGTCTGTTGTAAAGTTGTTTCTAACATCCGTGCCCCAATAAAGCGGAATTGACTGTGCATACATGTATATATGAAGCACTATTCTACATAATCATGGGTATTCAAAAGAGGAAACTAGAAATCTATGACAGCTATAGACCAAAGACAATGCATTGAAGTTTACATGTACAGTGGGCATTATTTTGTATGGCGCACCTGCAATTTTGATAGACATTAGATCGTCTTGGAAATCGCCATTGAAAGCACATTCAAATCAAACATCACATTGGAAAATTGTCACGTCTATCAGACAATTTCGCGCATTGAGATTGAGTACTTATTTCGAATGCATCTAGAGCGGAGGTTCCCAACTTGCGGTACGCGCACCACTAGTGGTACGCGAGGGCTCATCAGATGGTGCGCCGCGAGTACCTGTCGGAAGTACTGTAGGCTGCATGATGATTTAATCTATTCATGTCACAGATCAAATCTATCAGGAAGAGAGTTGGTCACCTTGAGAAAATTAGATCGACGACAAAACTCGAAACAATCTATCACTTTTCACTTCTCAAAAGACGAAGATTTGTCTTGTGCATAGATTTCATCTTGTCCCATCAAACTTTGTATTAGGTTGTTTAGATATCAATGCGACAGGCGATGCAATGACATCTATTGAACGACCGACAGATCTAAATAGACAACAAAATCATGCATTTTAGATTATGCTGGAAGATCAGCAAGCAAAAATCACGCATTTTGAAAATAATTATGGCATAGAAAAAGTTTGGCAAGCCAAAAGTATTCACAAATAATACAGTCTACGTTTCTTAAAAAACGATGCACAACCTGTATTTGATCGTAGATGTTTGACACTGTATCTTGAAACAATATTCATGTAGATATCTACGTGATCTTCAGCGATGAATCTTGGAAGAAAAAGAAATGAATCCTTCCCAACATAAAAAGAATTTTTTGAGACTTAGTGGTACGCGGCGAGCGTGTAAGATCTCAAGTGGTACTGAGACATAAAGAGGTTGGGAACCACTGGTTTAGGGGATTAAGAATGAAAACCCAAGGTCTGAGGGTTTTATTTTTCTTTAAGTATGAGAATAAAGTACTCTAATTTAAAACATGTTTTCCATTTGAAAGCAGTGCTCTATTTTCTCATGGAAAACATAGCATCAATGAGGACAAAAAGGTTCTGCTATCATTACAAACATCAAAGAGTATACAAACTTAAAACGTGAATAATGTAAAATGCACAGATATCTGTCACTATAGACGTCTTCCCGTGAGAAAGGGGGAAGTACCTTGAGTATCAAGAAATCCTGTGAAATCTACATAGCACATCTAACAACGTCATGTGACAGAAAATTTTCTATTTATGCACTATACATCTATACACTTGTTATACAATCGATCGTTTTACATCCATATCAGATATTAGAAATTATGAAATGATAGTATTGACATCTCAAATTTTGGCGAGTTTGGACTACAGTGTACAATGTGATCAGAGATTTGAAATATCTTCTTGGCAATTGCTTTGCTGTTCATGGTGGTACAGCTACTTATCATGCTGGCTTCTTCGTCAGTGCAAAGGACCGATTCATGTGTTTCAAGACAAAGTAACAGCTAGTTCATGATTATTTGTCATGAGAGTTACAGAAATGAAATCATCAGAAGGCACAACACAAGCTTATCCTTTTGCCATGCCATTTTTTACGCCATTGCAACCAGGCTGCTCCATTACTAACGATGATTAGTGACCTTGATAAGAAACATGATGTTCGACAGGTAGGTTTTGCAGACTACCCGGTGGGTGCTGGATCTCCTCGCAATAACTTACATAATTGGTGTGAAAGAGTACTTGATAATAATGTTGGTAATGGACCTAAGTTTGGACATTATCCTAATCCATCTAACTCTTGCCTGTTCATTAAGCCGGAGTTGACTACAGCGGTCAATCGAGGTTTTGAAGGAAGTGATATACAAGTAACAGCAGAGAGAAGCAAACATCTTGGTGGTTTCACAGGAAATTCCGAAGGAGAGATACAATACATTACATCTCTCGTTGATTCATGGTGCAATCCACTTGCCAAACTAGCAACTATCGCAAGATTTTAACCGCATACTGCATATTCAGCTTTCGTGACTGGTTTGTTTAACATACTTCATACTATCCCTGATATTGGTGAAAAGCATCATACGTTTGGTCATATTATTGATCTTCAATTTATTCCTGCTGTAACAGATGGGCATTTATGCTCAAGTGAAGAGCGCTTATTGATATAACTACCGGTTAATAAAGGAGGTCTGAAGATACGAATATTTTCCAGGTCAGCTGCAGGTGAATACTTACTCGAACTTCCCAACTAATTGATATACAAGTAAGGAAGGAGCAATGAAGTCATGGATAAATGAATTCAGTTTTATCAAAAGAAGAAAACAATGAAATTATCAAACTATATGAATTATAATATGAATATGAACTATCAAAAAAATATGAAACAAATATGAATTATCAACTTATCGCACGGTGATATGAGCAGAGAACATCTTCGAGTTCTTGACTCGATGTGTGATGAAAGGTGCATCAAGTTGGCTTACTACTCTTTCGTTAAAATCGGAAGATTACATTATGAAAAAGAGAGAATTTTTTAGCGCAATCGACATTCGATGCAGGTGGAAGTCAAAGCTTCTACCGTCAACCTGTGCATATGGGAAACCATTTGATGTCGATTACGCGATGTCATACATGGAAAGTGGTTTCATTCTCCAACGTCGTGATAACTTAAGGGATATTTTCGGTTATCTAATGAAAGACATTTTCAATGATGCAGAGATAGAACCTCATCTTCAACCCTTGACCGGAGAGATTTTCAATTAAAGTGCGGAAATTGCAGATGGTGCCCGTGTAGATTTGAGTGCACGCAGCGTTTAGATCAAAGGACAACGCGCATTTTATTATGTGAGAACTTTCAATCCCTTTGCGAAAAGCCATTTGAACCAAAACCTGAAGTCCGCGTTCCGCAACAATGAGTCTGAGAAGATGCAACAACACAGCAGTCGAATCATAGAGATAGAGCTCGTGTCCTTTACACCACGTGATGTTACTCCTTATGGTGGATATGGACGAGAAGCCAACAAAGTTATTGGCATCTTAGCTGAACATCCAGCAGAAACTATATATATATATATATATATATATATATATATATATATATATATATATATATATATATATATATATATATATATATATATATATATATATATATATATATATATATATATATATATATATGCAAAGTCATTCAATGGATCCGAACAAAGATCTCCTTCTATCTTGTAAAATCGGCGGTATTGTGCCTTAGAGGGTCTCGTGGGAAATTTTAGCATTCAGATCTTGATAATGTTGTGAATGTTGTTGGAATGCTGTTTGTACTTTGAGCTAACTTAAATAACTTCTTTTTTATGATTATCTTTTTTTACCTTACTTTTTGTATGATAATGCATTGAAGATGTTTGTTGAAAATTAAAAAAGAATCTGGGGTGATTTTTCTGTACTGTTCATTACCTCCCTCCCTATTCTCAGTACTGTTCTGTTATCAATTGTGAAAGAGATAGGCAAAGTCCTGATGAATTACATATAAGCATTGATTAGGCAATGCATGCAATCGCATAGATGGGCATCAGGAAGTCAAATAGTCAAGGTAGAAGCATGCGCAATTTCGAGTGAAGTGGCTTGCTAGGTTACAATGAAGATGAAAATAATTTACAAATTTGCAATTTTTCGATTTTTTTCGAATCGCCAAAACTTCAATCGGTAATCCAATAACCACAATCACGAGGACACAAACGATGATGGATCATGAATGGATGCTGTATCTACGTTTCTTACTTCTGAGCAGCGAAGGAAATTTCACGAGGCATTGTACTGATGTAGAGATCGACAAAAATCTGAATTTCGCTTTGAAATTCAAAATCGTCCGGCAGAAAAAGTGACAGTGCTTGAATTCATTTCGTCTGCTTGCTGGTCGGTTGCTTCGTGCGCTCTCGTTGAATGGTAGAGTTTTATCGATTACTTGGTTTCTCTCATCGGCTTATTCGTGAATTTTTGGCATCATTAGTCTCAATCTCAATCTCAATCGTCGCGTCGTCATCGCAGTCAGTGAATATTCTCCAGTCATCCGCTGTTATTAGAGAATTATTTCGTGATCATCTGATAAGTACTTACGACTTCTTTATCTTCCGTGCTACTGTACGATCTGAGCCTTGACGTAGATATCGTGAACGTCATGCCGGCGAATTCTGTACATTCGGATTATCTGTGACAAATCTCAATCCTTCTTTCTTTGGTGGTATAGCGTTGTGATACGAGCTGCCAATTGGGTTGTGTACGATTCTGTGGTCGAGACCTTCGCGGAGATCATTTTGTGACCAACTGCATTGTTGACGTCTAACAGTGCCAAATACGAACTATTTTGTACAAGCCTAGTTCCGCATGCATGAATCAGAGCTTCACTTTCATCTAAAAATCCAGAAAGTGAAAGACTGTAAAAAAATTGAACACAAAATGGCTTCACTTTGCGATGACATGCTGGGAGGTATAAAGTTGATTCAGTGGAACGTATCCGTCCAACTGATGAAAATACAACGTTGGATCAGCAGCTGAAATGTCTACTAAATGACGGAGGAAAAACTTGCAACGTCAAGTTACACGACCGATATCTGCCGGAGAACTATACGTACCTCATGCCAAAACAAAACTGAGAAAGAACACTAGGATGTAAAGGCGCGAAGCTTTTCAATCTATGCAATCGAAGTATCAAAGAGTTTGACACGATTCGAAGTTTCAAAAGACGATGCTTCGACCATTTCTTTGCGAAATTTTGAACGTTTATCTGACTTTTCTCTCCTTATTTTTGTTAATTTCGCTTACTTTTATGCTGTTGTTTAGAGGACCATTCCAAATTAGGTATGCTGTAAATGTTGTCCTCATAAAATAGAAAATTTATTATTAATAGTAAATAATTTTGCAGTACACAGTTACCATTTATCGACGACGAAGTTAACAATGAAATATAAAGACATTTCAATCTTAGAGGAACCACCTAAAAAGAAAATGAAAGCATGTCACATCTAAAACGATCAACCACACAGGAGAACCAATGTTCATAGTATAAAAAGCGATTCAAGCAGCAAAATGTGCGTGGCACAATAAAGCCATAGTGCCAACTCTACATAGAGTGCCTATCCAGCAGGTTTCAAATACAAAGTAGTGTGAGGAACTGATTGTGATATTTCGAGCAGTTATTTTCATTAAATACAAATAGCATAGACAATATTTACTTAGTCCACAGATCAACTCAAAAACTGAATTTCAGAAACTGGATGTTTCCTGAACTTATGATATTATATATAGACCTTTCTTAACATGGTTCATAAAAGAGCTTGCTGTATAATCTGGGATATAAATCTCATGATTTAGAAAGTATGTTATTAAGAAGAAAATGGACAGTATGCAGAGAAGAGGAATACACAGAACATGCACCTTGAAAGAGTTAACATACAGTGCATAGGACAACTGAGACAATCATTATTGATGTAAAATTTGATGCTGTCATCTATTGCACCAATCATTGCCTTATTAATACATTTTTATCCATGTTGAGACGATGGAGTTCGAACTAGGTGGCCATATCCCATTTTTGAATCGTTCAATTTGCATGCAATAATTGCCTTGCGGGTATAATAGAAGAAAAGAGTCAGTTGAGTAAATTTTCGAATTTATCTTTGAAGACATCAGATTGGAGTCTGAAGAAGATTAGATCGAAAATTTGCTCAACTGAGTTTTTCTTTTAATATACCCGCAAGGCAATTATTGCATGCAAATTGAACAATGTTGAAACAAATTTATTAATCAATCAATGTCAATAGAAGCAACTACATTTGAAAAATCTTTGAAAAGATAGGGGAGAGAAATCATTTTTCAGATGTATCAATAGTCATGAATTAGTTTTGACATATTATCACCGCGACAAAAATTAATTCTTGAGTATCATGAATGAGTGACAGATGACAGAATTTGAGGGTTCATAGGATGGGTCGTGAATTGGAATTGCACACTAGATGGATTTCGACATCTCTACAGAAATTGTGCACTTTGCTTGCATGCGTGGGTGCATTTAACACAAGCCGCATGTTGAGAGTTACATGGTAGCTGGGGAATATTCGTCGTCTGTTCACAGCATGACTTTTTACTGTTAGTTTGTCTGTCCAGATTAGACAGAAATGACCAATTAATTTGAAAGGTCAGAACTTGCACGAAAGAGTTTATACTCAGTTGATTTACACGGACATGTATTTTTTATCAGGTTGCTAGATCATTCTTGTGGTAACACAAGACTTGATATTGTGAATCAAGCAAATGAACTAATTTCTGAGAAAATATACTGATTTTTCTGTTTGTTATCTTCTGCATGTACCTTCTTGTTGCAACTTATGTTAAGGACTTGATAACTCCACTATAATGCATAACCTGCATTGTCATTGACACTGCAAAAAAAGTCATCACGTGGATAAGCAGATAATTACATGAATTAAACATAAGGAGGCTAACGGTTCAAATCTTATCACAACCAAAGGGAGTCATAGGGGAGAAAGAATCAGGAGCCCCAACTTGAAATCATCCCCACATACATTCGCCTGCTCTTTCTAACCAGAAGCTTGAAGCGTGTTCCTACGGAATCAGTTAAAAATGCCATGATTTCATGCAGAGATTATTGCACCTCACAACAACAGCTGATTAGTAGTATATGAAGATGAATTGGCCGCTGATTTGATACCATCGTCAAAATTTTGGTGGATGTAATCTATTACTGAATATTGTAGGCCCATAATTGACTGGACAGGACACTCCCGGGAAAACAGAAATTTACGGTCTCTTCGTTGAAAATTTTTTTAAACCATGACGGTCCTTCGGCGTCTTGCACCTTGAGGTCGATGCTTGGACGCTAACATCAACCTCAGAAGACACAGGACGCCGAAGGCCCGTCGTGGTTTGTTTAAGAAATAAACTTTTTAACGAAAAGACTGTAAATTTCTGTTTTTCCGAGAGTGTCTACTATCCAGTCAATATGACTTTCATTGAGAAACGTGCAGTATTCCGGCGATTGGTCAATTACCATTTTTGTATGTTATTGAGCAATTGAAATTCTTTTTCTTTTGATACTCATGCGTTAAATGTGTTATCTTTAACTTTAACCTATTAGTTTTTGAGATTCTGATAGTCATTTTTGTCAAATAGCAACCGCTTGTCATGCCTCACGATTCCCATTATTGAGGCTTTACTGCTAAATATACACGTCTATTACTGTAATGGAATCTGAAATTGTAGACAGCATCTATTACCAAAAAGTCTTGGGTAGCATGCCATTGTTTGCTAATACTTATCGGATTATGGCAGAACATCATCAGGAAAAATGTCATTCTAGAAGAATGCTTCCGTTGCATTGTCCATAATTTGCAAGTATACTTATGTAAGATAAGCCTAGATGAGGGAAGTTTCGCAGACGTGCTGAACTGAAATATTCTGTGCTATTCACAAATTGGATAAATAGAATTCAATGTAATGGAAAATATACTTACTCTGCAAAATTGCATTGCAAAATGCTTTCTATGGTTTGCATTCACAAGTAACAAAGATGACAACTAATGTGGGTTTTGGAGAAATGGACCAGTGGACCCTCGTCAGGTATGTATCTGGCCATTACATTAACTCTACAAGCATACATATGAAAACCAACCAACTATCATTCAGGAGAGTCTCGAGCTTAAATATGAAATTCATTAACAAAAAACGATTACTTTCATATCATTAGCTCTCTACAGGTTCTTTTTCTTTCAGTATATTTGCTGAGATAACAGCAATCATGAATGATTATTAAAAATCTGTGCCTCATTTGGGCTTCTAAAATAAATCCATACTGCTAATTAGGTATGTTCATACATTTCATTTGAATTCTTCTAATGTTTCTGAGTTTTTTACATTTAAAAGTGGATTCCATGCAAAGGGAATTTGAAATATACTCACTTTTTGTTTTAAAGACACTTTGAAGTACGGTAATTTGAACGGGTTTTCGAGTCGTCTAGTAGATGACTCAATATAATTTTCATAAACAGATGGCAACATACAATTTGAATACTTAATCTAATTGGCGAGTTTTTACAGTTCGTAGTGGTACATAGTTTCTATGTTCATCTTTATAGAATTGAAGGTTCAGTGACTGTTTTTCTTTTCGATAAATTATTTTGATCAATGACTTACGATGCATTTTTTGTAGTTTACAACTGGATTTCTTGTTACCATTTCGATATTCTATTTAGCAATACTTCATCAAAGGTAAGCAAACTTGATAATATACCATGCGAAGATATTTAGTGGCACAGGATTTCTTTGTCAATACAAAATTGGAGCGATTTTTTAAAGAAATTATTGGTAGCAGTTGCAAATTTAAATTTGTCATCAAAATCTACTCCAAGAATTTTGTATGTCTCACTTGCTTCATTTGAAGCTGGTGGCCTCAATTTCCAGGTTTTCGGATAATTCATATGTACATTCGTGTTTTAAATTGAAAAAATAATTCATTCACATTTATCTGCATTCATTGTCAGCGTGTTGCTTTCATCCATTTTAGGATGCTACTCAATGAGATTTGAGTTAAACTCATTGCACCATATAAAATTTTGTCACTTAAAATTAAATTGATATCTGCAAAAAGGCTGAGTTCACCGCGATTATTGATATTTTTGTCATTTATGTAGATTCGGTATAAGAGAGGTTCTAGGGCTGAATCTTGTGGAGCACCAGTTCTTACTGTCAACTCCTTACATTGAAGCGTTGCTAACAGTTACAGTATGAGAGCTATTTTTTATATTCTGTAGATGAAAAACAGCACCAAGTTTGTCATGATGATCGAATATTTTCGCCGGTTCTATTCATGATCAACACCGGAATGAATCAGATACAGAATTACAACACTGTTTGAACATCATTAACGCAATCGTTGCATAGATCAATACGCACTTACAGGACAACTGTCAAAGAAAATTCAGCACAAGAATAATACTGAAGACCAAATATAAGTATACAGTTAATAAAGTAAATTTAAGGATGAAAAAAAGAAAATTGAGTATGATAAGAAATAATTACCATGGTAAAATTAAATTTACAACTGTCTCTTTCTGAGTACATAAGTCAGGTTGAGTACGCTTTATTAAAATGGCCTCATACACACTCAGGTGCACCTTACTTCTGCACCTTCTCTATTACAAGACATCTGATCGATTATGTCCCAACGAAGCCTGCCAGATCCTGCTTTCGGATTCTTCGAAGGTGCAGAAGTAAGGTGCACCTGAGTGTGTATGAGGCCATTTTAATAAAGCGTACTCAACCTGACTTATGTACTCAGAAAGAGACAGTTGTAAATTTAATTTTACCATGGTAATTATTTCTTATCTTACTCGATTTTCTTTTTTTCATCCTTAAATTTACTTTATTCACTGTATACTTATATTTGGTCTTCAGTATTATTCTTGTGCTGAATTTTCTTTGACAGTTGTCCTGTAAGTGCGTATTGATCTATGCAACGATTGCGTTAATGATGTTCAAACAGTGTTGTAATTCTGTATCTGATTCATTCCGGTGTTGATCATGAATAGAACCGGCGAAAATATTCGATCATCATGACAAACTTGGTGCTGTTTTTCATCTACAGAATTTGTAAAATCGACGGCGTATTTAGAATATTTTTTATATGTCTGAAACCAGTCATGCAAAAGTCACGGGTGCCTATTTTTTAATTTGTTTAGCAATAACTCTGTTTTGACTGCATCGAAAGATTTACTTATGTCGAGATTTATTCCTACATGAATTTTATTATTAGTTTTTGATGATGTGGGAGTAACATTTGAATAGGTTTAGAAGTTGAGTGAAGAAAAACGATATTGTGATTTTGCTATGCAATCGAGACAGGAGTCGAATATCAATGGTGGATATCAAGAAATATCATTGGTTGGTACTGCTGGAGAAGAGTTGGGTAGTGCCAAGTTTTGACGAAAAATGAACGAGTGTGTCAATTAACGATGTTTACTTTCTTGAAACTCACAAAGTCCTCTTGTCAAAGTGGCTCGGGCTTCGTTGGATGGACCATTCCTCGACCAGTGGATCGAATAGCCTCCAAGAAATCGAATGACCTCCAAGATCCCCAGATCATTTTCTTTCTGATGTTTTCCGACGAAAAATGATGATGAATAGTGCATATGATAAAGACATGCTCAATTCAACAACTTCTCGTAGAGAGAATTGAGGAGTGCCTTGAAGGAATAGGTCCTCAGCTTTGCAGAAATTCTGCCTTTCTGTGATGAGCACAGCAGAGAAATGAACTGTTAGGGAAAGAAAGCTATTTGAGTATCGTTGAAGGTTGTTGATCCAATTTGTAATTACCACCATTCGTTCATTCTTGTAAAATGTACTACATTTCTTGTCAAAGAAATTATATATTACATTTTCACTGTCCATATCTTATGGCCCATCCCTGCCAGCTTGTCATTGTTTCTCATTTGGCAATCTCAATAGGCTGCTGCGGTGACCTATCATTATAGTTTCCCCCATAGAGTAACAGAGTGCACATTTCAAGTACTCGAATTTTTAGTACCTACAAAATGAGTGATGAATCATATATTCTGATATCATATTTGGGATTCCCTCCAAATATTTGTGGTAAAATGAGAAATTGTTTGAAAAGAGATTCTCTTTCGATTTCAACTTGATACAACATAGAATATTTGTTAGTTGAAGAGCACTTTAGTCAACGATCGTCATTTGAAAATCTCATTAAGCTTCGAATGTATTCGTTGAATGAAATCTGTTCCTGTCCATTAATGATTAGACATCTGTTTCACGACTGGAATTATACACAAATACATACCCTTGTCAACCAATGCTTCATAAGCTTATGGCAGCATTTGAATATCACTGTTTGACATGATTCAACCAGCAGGAGAAGCGACAGAGAGACGAAATCTTTACCGAAATAGCTTTTATATTGATAATGAAGTTTTCAGGAAAATGTGAGAGTTTGTGAGTCAGTGAAGATCACACTGGCAACTCTGTGTTCACAAGACCGCACATGCAAAGCAAGCACGCTATATAAACATGAATCTAATTCCAATCCATCAACAGGATCGAAGAGTGATGAGAAATGTAAGAAAATACAACATTTAAAGATGTGACAACGAAATTGAGAAGGTGTAATAATGAATTATGCAAGACGATACAAAACATGAAATTATTCAAAAAAATTAGCGCTGTTGAAAACAAACGTACACGAGGACGAAATACGCGCACTGTATTTATGCCATGATTTTATCAATAATTATGTTAAAATCAATGGAAGATAAAACACTCTTAGTTTGCAGTTGAGTATCAAAATAATGCACTTTCAATGCCGTGATGATGCATCAATAAACGATACGAAATCGATCGACAATTATTCAAGTTTTCTGTGATTTGTTAATTTTTGGTCGCATAGTGTACAATGCAAAACAATACACGCACAATGTGAATGCATTTGTTGAAAAGAGAATAGGCAGCTATAAATGTAAACCTGCGTACGAAGATAGAATCTGCAATTTGTGCATTAAACAAAAGGTGGAAACAGCATTTCATTTCATTTGTGAATGCACCATAGGCCCATGCGATGATATTAAGACACGTTTCATGCAGTTCTTTATTAATACTTAATGCTTCATGACCATTATATTCGCATTAAAATTTCGCCGTGCATTAATGAAATAAGAGAAGCAGTGCATATTTGATCAATATTATTGCACGACGTTCATGTGACGCATCACTGTGTCTACATATATCAATAAGTTATCGCTACATGGCTGTGAAAATCTCTTATCGCACTGTGGTTGTATATGATGTACTATTCGTTGTAGGCGTTTATTTCAGGGCATAGAAGTAGAACAAAGACATTTTGATAAACAGCGATTAGATAGAATTCACTTTGAAGTCTCTGTAATCGGTTAGACAGCACCTTGTTATTTCTAGACATAGAAATCGAATTATTATCAATGGCATGTATCTACTGCTATTGTTCAGAAAAGCTTTACAGTAGGTTGAGCAGTGGCTATGCAAAAGCACATGATTCCTTCGCGTTCTCAATACCGTGGACAATGTAAGGGTTTCCAACTATGATCAGCTAGATCATGCAAAGACCAAAGAACAAGTTCTTTGTAGTAAATCCCAGACCGTGCTTTCTGATTGAAAGACGGCGGTTTATATATTGGCATAAACAATGGTGAACGCAGTTGTGATCGCTCACAATTAGTCCAGACAAACAAAGACATAGAATACAATGGAGTGAGAGTGAGAATGCAAAACAATGAATACAATGCAATGGGAATGAATACAAGGCTTAAACATGAGCATAGAGGAATGCAGAGACACAGCATTACGTACAGGGAAGGAAATACTCCTTGTTTCCCTTCAACATCAACATAGAGAAAGGTACCAATATAATTATAGTGATGTACTAGTAGAGATTTGAAAGTTCTTTCACTTCTGTCAGCTGAGATGGGAATTGGCTGTTGCAGATTGTAGCAAAGCAGTCGAAGACAGCTGTTGCAGACAAGTACTCAACAATTTTTTCCAGTGCCCATCGCTATAGATTCAGCTCATAGAAACAGTAAACTAGTACAACAGTAAAAACTACTACTACTTCAGATAAACAGTTTATTTCCTTGATTCAAATGAAGTGCGAAGAGTGCAGTGTGTCGTCAAAATGCACAGTGGCCAGTAGCATTAAGTTTGTTGATGCACGCCTTAGGCCTCAGCCACACTGCTAGCTTTTCCAAGCGTTTCCGAGCAAAGCGTTTTGCAGCAAATATGAAGTCATCATTATAAAGGCATAAAGCCAGAGCGATTGATAGCTTGCGGAGATACGTTTGCTCGCGTTTGCTCGGGAAGCTCGTGTTTGCTTTGCTTTCAGTGTAGATTTAACCTTGTAGATTTATGAATCGTCTTTAATTACAACATCTTTCTGCACTAAAATCTGCTGAAGAACATTACACTGCGCAGACACACGCAGACTGTAGAAATTATCATTTACTTTGTTAGTAGGTCTATGTATTGGTCGTCCTTGCTAATACATATAGCTATTTTCGTTTCCGCGTCTCATCGTGTCCACTGACGACGATCCCATCATATCTCTAGCTTGTGCTCAGTATTGTTACCAACTAGTCGAAAGTTCACAATATATGATTCACACATTCAACGGCAGATGTCGGAATCTGATGAGTGATTTAACCCGTTCATTTGTTGATGCCAAATGTTGTATTACGATAATTAGCGATTTAACTGATTTTAACGGATTGCGCCCAACATCACTGAGCTGTAAGTAATATCAAAACAATTATAGTTTGCAGTTTGGTGAATATTAGGACGAAGTATGATAGCTGATATTGCCTTCATGCACTTGTGATTATTTGATGTCACTTTTAGTTGATAGCAGTTCTATTCATAAAAGTTGAAATGCGAATCGGAATGTGTTCATCAGAGAATTGACAAAAAGCACTCATACGACAAATTCAAGGTCTACCTTCTTCTTCTTTTAAAAATTTAAAATTCATTTTCAATTGTATTTCTTCCCACGAATCATGATGGTGGATCAATGACATGTAATGGAGGTCAGGAGTGGGTGTTAGCCTTGCATTCACTTCTCTATAGTCACGTGTGAATTCCAAAAAGGTCAGTTAACATGCGAAGGAATTTAGGATAATATACATCACAGCTAGACAGACTTTGGACGCAGGAAGTTATTGAAACATTGACGTGATGATTGCCTGCATTATACATTGCGATCGAATAATCCAACCATATTGTAATGTTGCTCAAGCCTACGTCATTTTTAGAAATTGGTCAAATTAAATGTTTGAATGCTCTGCATATTTTTTATCAGATGTGTGGGTAAAACTCTGATGGATAAATATATTGTTAATGGAAAAATTGAAGTGCTTAACTGTGCCTTTTCAGATGCAGACTACGATAATGTCATAAATAATACTTATTGCCAAACCTTTCGGACAGGCGTAAACATAGATAATAGGAAACATGAAAATTCAAGCATGATATAATTCTCGCCATTGTTCAGTAGTGTGGGGAAGCCGCATAAACGGCATCCTGACTAAAAGTATCACAACTAATGTTGGACTTGGATCCAAACCGCAACCGCACAAATTTGATCTGCATGATTCATTTTCTACATTGATCACTGCTCTGACCACGATCGACCACGACGATCTGACACCATCGAAACGCCCAACACATTGCTTGTCTACAACCAATCCTTGATTTAAGCTGCACGACTTCTTAGAATGTAAGAAATATATCATAGATGCATCTAGTTGTGATTTCTATGCACTATTTATTTAATTGAAAGCATCATTACCTAGATACTCATGCCTCGTCTCATCATCATCAAATTACACTCAAACACATGCAGACGTGCATTTTTATTGTATACATTGTACTGCAATTTGTCCCACTTCCCTGAGCATTATTGTGTAAACGATTTCGTCTTAAATTGTAAGACTAGGATTATATTGCATGCATGTATTCCAATTTTTACAGGAGATAGTCTCACTGTCATGAGAAGTCATTTTCAGTCTCAACCTTTCATGTGTTGAGAAAATATAAATTTAGCACACAACCAAATGCAGTATAGTTATGTTACTATTGCTGGCAGCATCCGTCCACTTCATGATTTTTAAATTTTTGTTTAAAAATCTAGTCATGATATGAACTTTTCAGTGTGCATTCTAGATAAGCTGTTAAACAACAATTGTTAAATTCCAGAAAACCGCTTGATTAAATTTTCGAAATCTATTATTTGTCCAGCCATATTTTTTACAGCATATTAGAAAAAGACGCTTGCGTCTTCAGATTTTAATGATTTGATACAAGAATTTTTCACAGTTATTGATGCTATATGTTCCGAAATAATAATATAATCGTATTTTACATCTGATCAGTAATTTTTAGGAAAATGCCGAAGAGAACAATACATTTAAGACGATATACCAAGCAATGTTTTTCATTGAACTACGCATTGACAGCATTTTATCAATGAACCAATATCGAGATAACAATCCCGCCAGTTGGCTGGGGCTTCGGCTAGTTGTCAATATATTTCGCATGAGTGTCAAATAGAATTCAGCAGTCAAATATGAACATCACTAAAGCAGGATTCAAATCTCCACAAGCAAAAACTCGTTTTTCGAACATTTCAAATGAAAACATGAATAAATTTTGAAGTCACTTGAACCAAAACAGTTAATAATTGTGAAAGCAGACAAGCACATGGATTCTGTTGCATATTTGCTTTGAATCTTTGAAGGATACATTTTCCACTAGCACTTCAAAATAAACCCGAAGTCAAATAGCCTCAGAATCCATCTATTGGTATTAACTTGAATATCTCCGTTTACTGCCGTTTATGCAAACCATTTTCGAAAGCAACTTCATAAATTCAAAAATCTCCATTTGCATTTTACATTATTCCCTAGAGTTGCAAAAGGTGTTTATTTATCAATCCTGTTTCAGATCGTTTTCCTTCATGGTTTTGTTTATGGTATTCTTTGATAATTGAAGCAGGGTTTCTTGGATCTATGTCGAAGGTGACATCGCATATTTGAATAATTGAAGATTTGTTGAAACACAACTTATTGCCTTCCGTATCCAACTGAGGCAATAATTGAGGCAAAATTGTCGTTCAGTGAGGCAAATTTTTTGCCCAGCAATAATTAATATAATTTCACATGTGGAACAATCTTTATAATTATATTTTCACTATCTACTTGCATTTTGCCACAAGTAGATCTGCAATCCTAATTATGACAATTACCTAGTATAATATAATAGCAATAATTGTAATGCAATAGATATTATATATAATAGAGTGAGAATTGTCGTCAGCAGATTTAAGGCACGGTCATAGTTTCAGTTCATAAAGCTCAAAGCGCATTTCAAACAGGATTAATTCAGAGAAAAAACAGCGAGAGTTTTGACAACGATCTACATGGAGTTATCATGGAGAGTCACAGAGGCGGTATAGCGACTCCATGGACATGGTAAGGCAACATGTGATAACTGAAGGTGCCAAGCGACTCCAGTTATAAAACGAGCAAGCACAGGACTCGAAGGTACCAGCTTACCTCCTTACAATCATCTACAAGTTGCTATTGCGATCTCGTATGTCCTCGGTCAAATTCATCATTAATTAAAAGTTGACCGCTCATCAGAAACGGTGTCGGTGTTGTTGAGCTTTCTCCTATCTCTCCTCGGTGACATTAGTATCTGATTGACCGTCGTCGAGTTAGTTGTGTGCCACACATGCTACTTCTTTCCACTGTTAAGTTTCCTTCCTACTTAAAGAATACTTAATCGCAAAAGTGAAGAAATTTAATTCAACATCAGCTGTGCATATGAATTGAGCTTTGATACCATAAGCGACTCTTCTTGAGAGCACTGAACATTGTATTTATACATTTTGACTCGTAATGCACATACGAGACATGTGATAGAAGTATATATATCCGATTTTATATGTGTATTTTATATACTCTGTTATGTTCTTATGTTTCTTTCAATGCGATATCATACAGTGAAGCCGCGGGACTACAGAAACTTTTGTACATGTAGTTGGTGTATACTTTTGTACAGTAACATACAAGAATCATCGCCTGTGTAATTTTGAGTCATAGATGGTTAGAGTATGTGACACCAGCGAAGATCGCAAGTTCGTGAGGCCAACAGCAGGCCGAGCAGTTGAGTCTCAGTTCACGCCGGATTCATCCTTCAAATTGGCCATTATGGTTAAAGCTCGTAACCACAATAACTTGAGGAAATCATCCTGACTCACATTATTTTTACTTGAAGATCGACTCCGAATCAAAGGGAATATTTCCAAATTATAACTTCATCGGGACGCTTTGTCGTCTGATCCAAACAGTTGGGTTTGAACTCCTCTCCTGAAGACCCGCGTACTTACACCCACCCATACGGCGCACGGAGACTAAACCGTGATTCCTTGAACCACATAATACGCTTCTATTGCTCGACCGATCGTTTAAATCCGATATCGCGCTATGTAAGAGTCACATGAAACAAAATACACTTCGCGAAAAAAGATCTCAGACATCGCATTTACCGTGGATCTGAATATCGACTTAATAATTCAATTAAAATTGATCGAGTGCGTTAACAGGAAATGTAAATTTAATCGCTGAAGTTCATGAGCCTCTTCTAAGATTTTTCTTGAATTTTTGATTGAGTAAACTTTTGTCACAACCATTATTCTATGTATCATCTTACGAAATTGCCCGTTCATCATTTACTGGAAAGCTGGTAATCAAAATTTTGAATGTTAAGTCCGGGTGAATTTGTGCATTGAATTATTTGTGGACAAAGTAGAATGTATCAGTGGTAAGTCGATTTTACTCATGATATTTTCTCAATTTTAGCATTTACCAGATTGGAAGTTAGAGAAGAGACAAATTCTACGCGCGCACAGGTTCAATGGTTCGATGATGCCTTAAAATTTCCATCGCAGTATTTCAAAACTTACCGAATAAGGATCATTGAAAGAAAATGTGAGTTACATCGAAGTTTATGTCTCTTTTTGACGTAGCGTCTATTGAGTATTGAACACATCTTTGAGTACTAAATTTGCATCGCATAATTTTGGAACAAATCTCCTGGGGCAGCCGGTACTCGCAAAATTAATATCAACTTAGCCTAGGTGCTTTTTTTACTGGTTTATTTGCTAAATGATTGATTAATTGTGACAATTAAATTGCTTGTATTTAACTTTACAGGTGATGGTAAAAATTCTACAAGAGAAGTTGAACAAGAAGCAGCGCAATTCACATTGCCTTTAGAGAATAGAAGCACCTATTTCGTGACCGTTATGAGACTGATTACTTTCAAAAAAAAAACTTACTTCATTCCCAGCCCCCAATTCATTTTCGTTCACAAGCCAAATATAAGTGGTAGTGGTAAGTAACATTCATGACCATTGTTAGCTTTATGACCGAGTCTCATACTTTAACTTGATGTTCAATTTTTTCCTCCGGAGTACAGAGGCATTGTGGCCAACTGCACCTACGCAGCATCAATAATGAGTTGTAATAATAATAGTTTTAAGTAATGATAGCTTTATAGTTGTAACAATAAAAGTAGTGCCTACATCCTCAGACGCACTCTGGATCTCCCTGAGTCCTGGTAGGATTTCGAGGTCCTGAGTTACAACCGACCATTGTGTGGTTGTGATCCAAAAAAAAAACAATGATAGCTTTCTCGGCCTACCGTCTCGGGATTTTGACAGAATTGACTGAATGCACACCGAGCCATGTACGAGCGGGCTTAACTGTTATGAGCTTTACCGAGCTGAAATGACAAAAATAACATAAATGTTAGTACTGTCGCTGGGGTTGTAATAATAACAACACCCTTTATTACGAAATCCTCGGAAACCGAGCTCTCTCATTTTATCGTAATTAAAGCCCTTTTCAGATGGTTATTATTCCTATGTTACAATGATGGTCAAAGTAGTACTTTTTTATTTTATTATTTGCAATCGCAAATTATTTATAAAGCAAAATTGTGAAGGAATCATTTGGCTCTAAAGTTAATTTAGGAAGATTGTAAATGTAAATTCAGTTCACTGACCATGAAGAATGACGAACTTCTATGTGAAACCGCCAATTTCTTTACATTCAATTAATTTCAATTTTCAATTGTCAGTTAAAAATAGTGGGAATTTTGGGCTCACTTGCAACAGAAAAACCGTGCACGTGTAATGCTTTGACACTTGTAATGCTTTGAGACTATCACCTGATGACATATTTCGATAACTTAGGATTTCAACGTGAAATTACTTAATCAAGAATTAAGGCAACTACTCGTTTATCGTTTATCTCTACGCCAAGTCAGTATACGTCCGATTTCTGGCATACGTTTTTTACCTGTGAATACGTCGTACGCAATAACCATGAGGATTTCCATTATTGTGTCTGGATGTCATTTCAATATCAAAAAGAAACAGAAATTCTTCTGTAGATGTTTTGCTCGGAATACAGGTCGCTTAATTCCTAGGACATATAGCGCCCGATCATACCTCGTGCATTGAATTGTTTTTTGTGGTTTTCTTATTCGGTGTTTTTGTGCTGTAATTTTTGCCTCCTTTGTTCATCCCGACAAACCTTAAGTAACAATTGAAAGACTACGAATGATAATTTATTAATTCTTCAACAGCATTTAGACATAGCATGAAAGACTATTTTTATTGAACAATCTTATCGGCCTTCATGGTATTAGAATATTATCTTATTGTTTGTTCCAGTCACGGCAGAGATAATCGATCTATCGGCTGTGGATCGCAATGCAGCAGAAATTTCAGTTGATTTTCATCAATACAGTAAATGTGTACCATCAGTCACTGAAGTGATGATTGGAGGAAAATTATTCACCGGTAAAGCAACTATCAATGGAGATTTACATAAAATAAGAGTCAATACGTCCACTCTTGAGCCACTGTCCGCGTCATCATTGAAGGTAAGATCACAGAGAATTTGATTAATTTCTGATTCAATGATTCAACATAACAATTCAAAGACTTAATTGACATGTGGTCGGTAGATAGTTTTGCTTAGGAAACTCCGTCTGAGTAAAGAAAAATCAAAAATTTGGTCCAAAGTAGACTAAATCAAGTTGATCAAAACCACATGAACAACAGACGGACATTAGGAATTCTCAAGTCTCACGTTATCTTGCGTAAAAATCCAAAATTTGCCCGCAAAAAGATTTTGTGTCAGCCCTTTATCTGCCTTGGCAGTCTTAAAGTCTTCTTTTTTGCTTCTTTTAATATCTAAGTTTATTTCTCAATTGTTATTATTTCAAAACTCTTAAGTCTGATTGGCTTGCATGCTCTCAATTTTGTTTATAGTTTTAGTATAATTGCTCTATGACTATATGATTTTGAAGTTGATATTCAGTCAAATGTCTGCACTTGAATAAGAGTGAAAGAAATTATAAAATGAATTTAGTGGCGTTATTTATATATTCATGTAAAACGAGTAAAGGGGAATCATTTTGTAAATTAAGTTAAATAAAATCATTGACGGGCCTTCGGCGTGCGGTGCCTTCTAGCTGTGAATGGCAATAATGAAAGATTGTTATCATCAATTTAATGTTAGCTTATTTAATCTACTTCAGACCAAACTTAGGGGAACTTTTCTTTACTTTGACGATTTTTACTTAATAATTCGATCTCGTTTATAATAAATGGTTAGATCTATGAACCTGTTAGAAATTCAAAATGCTTTAAAAATATGGACATTAGTCAATGTTCATCATATTGTATAAGTAAATTTTCTATCAATATCATCATTTCAAAGTTTCTGAAAAGACGAAAGACACCTTGTGTTTCGGCCTTAGGGCTAGTCATACCAACCCAGTTTCCCATATCGAATATACACTTCTTTTTATTGGATGCCAAGCTCTCTCCTCAAATCGCTTGCTGACACTCCTCCAGTCCTGTTGAGCCTATCCATCTCACCATAACATCGTCCCCACGTTTCAGTACATGAATGTCATTCTGAGATGTGGCTACATCTCTTCAGCATTCAGGTACTGTATCGGATATTGCTTCAGGTACATGTGTCGGATACCGGAAATCTGGTGTTTGGTGATGTTTTTAGATAATCAAAATATAAAGGTGGTTGCCGTTATTCTCATCCTTGAGAGGAAGATTAAGTCACGTGAATTCCTCAATGCTTGCATCGAATGTCATCCTTGTCAGCTATTGTAGAGCGATAGTTCCGCAGTGCTACTGATCCTTAATGCAATATACCATAATTATTTATTTTGTTTCGTGTCAGACATTGCTATTTTCAGGATAATGTGGTCACGAGCTCAAATGAAATGCCTCCAATAGTCTGCCTCACCAGCTAAGACATGAAGTCAATCATCGAGAGTCGCATGATAGCGCACTTACAATCAATATGATACTTCAAATTCCTCAAAGCGATAAATTTATACGAATGGCGAATGTCTTTCTATGCAACATACAAGCTATGCGATATCCGCTAAAGGATGACCGACATTCGGCATGAAAATGCTCAGTTTTGAACCTGAGTATTGTCATTGAACATGGCAACTTGAAATAAACATCTGAAAAACGGGTTGTAATTGAAGATCCTCTGAATCACAGGGAAATGTATTTTAAAACATACGTAGTTGATTGCCTGTCAAACATAAGTGCATGATTTATATGATAATAAAATATGTCTTATCATCAATTTCCTCAGTGTGAAATTCAACTTTTAACCTCAACTTCGGTGTTGACAAATACTGATATATTATTTTGCCCTTCAGCAGTTTTCATTTTCCACAAGCAACAATTAAAGAATTCTAAGTTCTCATTGACTTCATTTTTGATACCACTGAAGTAACATTTCAGGTGCGTGGAATTTTTGGAAAATATATTACTTCATGGTCAAATAACAGCAGGTACATGGTCCCCTTTGGTAAGTGTTATTGTTTTAAAACGTTTTTTGCTTGGCTCATGTGAATATAATCTTGGTGAACTTTGGAGCTCTTGTATTTATGCAAGCATGATTTATGCCTTTAGTCTTATTGCTAACATCAATTATCATCAGTTATCGTCATGCAACTATACTGTATGGTTGCTTGAAGATAGCTGCTGGTGGCAGCTGTAATATATCGCTATCGATAATTAAATATTTTAAGATAAAAAATTGACTGTTTCCAAAATATTTTTATAGAAAATATCTGGCCAAAATCTATATAGTTTTGTGTTTGATCAGTATCAAACGTGCTGTCTTTTTCATTATGTGAAAATTTTGTTTAAAATATTGTGAAATTTGAATTAGCATCAAACTGCAACTCAAGTGTAATTTAAAGATAATCCATTGAAAGAGTTAAATCTCAAGCGATAGAACTGAAAGATGCACTTTTTAACAAGACATGTACATATAATGTTCATCATGTAAACTCATGACCTTCAACTTTCTGTATTGGGAAAAGTTTCTGTTTGCAATTAAATTCCTTGTATTCAACCATGATCTTCACTGTTTACTCTCTAAACATAGATAGATATTAATAAGTCAAAACTTATAGAATTTCTGACTTGTAAATTCACCCTACCTCGATCATTTATGCTACGTATTTTATGCTTGGGGACGATTATATCATGTTCTCTCAAGAATGGTGAAGTTACCTAGAGAAGCTGAAAGTGAGGATCAAAGCTTTTCACATGAAGAAATTGCACTGCGCATTCTGCTGTTGTGGACGAAACATTGCCTTTCGTCGAAATGGCATTTCGATTTTTGAACAAGTGTGTCTATGTTTTGTTGATCCTTACATAGATTTTTCCCAATTAAATGCTATCATTATATTATATACCCTCTCAGTCAAATATTTTTAAACATACGTAAAAACGATGATGGCAAATAAAATTGCAAATGATGCAATTTTTATTACTATTCTTAAATTATAATTCAAACTATTCAGTGGCAAATTTTAGAATTAGATTTCAACTATATTTTGATTCAACATATGTCGCGAAAAGTATTCTATCATGAGCGATTTGCAGTGGAGTAAAGCATCAAGAAAAGATAACTATGATTGCTTTCATATTCATGACTAAATCTCCGGTTTTGATGACTATTATTGGTTGTAGAAAAAAGAGGTCAATTTAGGAAGGATCATAGAAAAATTAAAAATGCAGAAACTCATACCCGTAGCGAAAATACTGCTTTGGCTTATTCTCATTCAGTAATTATTGAGATCCCTTAAATTTATTGCAATTATTGTTTAAATTAGATATAATTTGGTAATATAAAATATAACTTGATAAGTCTCCGAGACTAGGTATGTGTCACCGACAACAAGTGTCGAGAGCAAAAAAACAAATTTGGAAAAAATCAACAAACTTATCTACAATTAAAATATGTAAATCATGTTTTCAATTCATACAGATATATTTCAAATAACACAATTGTCAAAAGAAAATGGCCAGAAATATGAAGCTTCGCATTTGGGAAATCGCGCGGATACGATTAAGAGGAAACAATGTGATGTGGCCTATGTGAGACGAACTCGGTACTCTGAATGAAACCTATACAATTTATCTATCTGCTGGGAACTAAGTATTTGAGCTTATCATATTTTTCTACTTGCTCTTCCTTAAAGACTGCTTAACATTTCAAATGAAACAATTATCATCTTCCTCGATGCCGGACTCTCTCTACAGGTCTTTGCCGGTCGTATCATCGCCTGGATCTTAGATTTCAGGTTGAGCGGAACTCCTTTGCTCAGATTACTGTTTTCACTTGCCTCCAGCTTTTCCATCCTCCTTGTGTGCGATTTTGATGTACTGATCGCAAATACATGAGTGAATTGATCGTTTAATAGTGAACCAAGATATTTGAATTTCTTAACTGATGGGAGCTGGGTTCCATCCAGATGAATCTCCTCATTGTTCAGAACGGTGGAGAGGTATTCTCTCTTCTTCTCATTCTGAGACCATTACTTTGGATCACATAATGCTACATCTAAGAAGTACTTCTCCAGGACCTTAGCCCTTTTCCTGAGGGCCTCTTGAAGCCTGCCTCCTAGATATATTTAGATATTGCTTCAAAACTGTAATATATACAACTCTAATTTTTGTGGCTAATAGTTTCTGCGTATTTCCAATAAGCAACTCAAATTTCATCAAATTTGGTCCATGGGAACATCAAATATTTGATCTATAAAGAAGAGATTTATTGAAAATCGAGAATTTCTGTCAATTTCGTACAAAATTAGGGATCTTGATCAATTTGAATCACTTACAGACCATGAACAAGGTGCAAATGAAGTTATAATTAAGTTGCTTATTCATCCTCGAATGTATCTATGTAATTATTCTTCGAATAAGAGCAATAACCTTTAAATATTACTCGCAATAGCTTCATAAATAATGTTGTCAATTTTATGCTGCAAATAGCATAACCCAAGTCACACAATGGACAGATTGTCATGCCTCACAATATACTTGGTGCAATCACCCATCTGGATGAAGTTGCTGCAATTTTATGCACGATATATAACTAAGATATCGGCTGACAATATGTAATTTACATGAAATTTTTCAAACGTCTCTATTTGAGTTGTAATTTGCGCCTCTAAGATGAATCCCTATGCAATCAAGCATACTTACTTCTCGATTTTTCATCCTTGTCGACGTTGAACTGGGTTAGACGGTTGTTGATTTCTGATGGCACGCCTGCACTCCTGTCGATCGTAGACCATTGCTGGATTCAGATGCAGTGCGTAAAGATCCTCTGAGACGACTTCCGACCATGTTTTCCTTGATCTTCCTCTCGGCCTTCTGCCTTCGACCTCCTACTGTAGAGATATTTTCGTTCAGTCATTCTCATGCTCCCAATAATGTATTAAAGACGTTTTCATGCGATAACTTATCAAAACGCATCGTTTATCAAATTCATCCGCCATCAAATTCCAAATCAGAGTATTAATGCATTGAAATAAAAGCGGAATTCAAATTTTGAATGGCTATTTGCAGTAACAATGACCGAGCGAGTCTGTAAAAGCTGATGCCATCATTGGAGCAAGCATATGCTAATTGTGCTGTACTGCAATTTTTAGAACGACTGAATCATAGGAACATCAAAGTCAGAGGGGATTGCTTCAGGACCTCCCCTAACCCCGGGATTTTCGAAGGTCAAAGTAGCCCGGATAAAATAGGGTTGTATCATGAAGAAATAGACATAAAAGAGGTATTCAATACTAAATAACTCTGTTTAAAGTTTACAAAATGCATACATTGTATATTATTTGCCACTTCAAGTATTTCCTGAAAATTGTTTGCAAAGTTTATCATATTTTTCATTTATAGCTGATGTCACATTGTTACTATAACCGAATGAAAGTTGCCACTCCATCGCCTAGTTTTCTCATTTTCAGACAGTCTAATTATCAATTCTAAAAGTGGAAAGCCAGTAGGGTCACAGTTGGAGCTCGATTATGGATCTACCTCAACTTTCACGTGCAGCTGCCGGAAGAAGTGAGTGTGATTTTGGATGAACAAAAGTCAGACAAATTTGCTTCAGGCTAAATTGATGATTTTCATTCTTGACAAAAGAGATACTCTTTAGAATGAAAGAGATTGAAGCTCTCAAATACTTGAGAAAAAACTACTCAAAAACTACTTAAAAAAATTTTGTTTTTTTAATGTTTCTTCCTTTTTCTAACAAAGATTTTCTTTTTATCTAGTCATTATTATCTGAATTATGAATTTTTTTTACATACGTCATCGTCAGTGAAATTTATGTTGGATCTAAGTTATCAATGGTCGGTTATGTGGGATTACCATGTTATATATTAATCTTCTGTCTTGTAACCTAAATTCTTCCTGTGTAGCGTCCTGCCCATGAGTAGAACGGAAGGTTTGCAATTGAAACAAATTATTATGATTGTACAGGGTGTTCGCGATCTTCTTGCGGATTTTTGTCGGCAATATTACGGTGAATACTAATGTGTAATGAACAAAGTTGTAGGATAAATTAGCGACATATATGCAAGTACACTCGACGACAAGTTGCGTTACCATTGAATAAGTCTGAGTTTCATTTCATTTGATATGCGAAGATAAGTCTTCATAAGATATTGAAGCTGTTGAGTAGTTGATGTAACCAAATATTTGGATTTTAAGTGTTACAACTTTCACAATTTCAATTTGACTCTTGTCAGCTGAGTAGTTGATTTATATTTACGTATACTTAGCGCATAATTGGCATATTTGCTTAAATAACTCTTAAAAACACTAATCCCAAAAATGTCTGTCACCTTTTAATATACTCATATATATATCGATGTATCTTACCATAGGCCTACTGTAACAAATGTTTCTATTGCATTAGTCAAGAGAAGTAATTAACCTAATGATAATCAGTGATATTTTCAATATTAGTTCAGTGTTAGCATCGAGGAAGACCTCCTGATGAATTGATGATAATTTTGATTCTCCGAGTAATAAGTATTTACTGCACATGTATGTAAATATTATTATCAAGTTATCAATTCCGCTCTGAGGATTCGTCATCCAGTTTTCGACCATTATAGATTGTAAGTCTTACAAACACTCAATGCCACCTCTTTTGGACACTTTCCTATTCGACAGATTCCATCACACATGTTCAGAGTAGTAAGAGCATTTAAGTAATTTATTCTTCAAAAATTGACATTTATCAAAAAATGATCAGCTAATATTCCATAAAAGATGGAGTCCGACAGTCTATTGACGATTCATTAAAAACTAGTCTGAGTATTAACTGAAGTATATCATTAACGTTCTTCGAATTTCACAAAAGAGTTCGGTAGATTTCCAAGCGGCATCTTATTATTCACTAAATCTCGCTTTGTGTCTCGTTTGACTATAAAATTATCCTTTTGCTAAAATTCAGAAGCTCAACAATTTCTGATGCTGCCATCTTCATTACTGAAAAGCCAAAAGTGTCTACTTTAAGTCATCTTTTCTTTAGCTCCCCTAATTTTTCTCTTTGATTTTATTTCTCAATTTTCACTGTTTTGATTTCGTTGATCTCGTGTAAGGCATGCTTGAGTACAATTAACTTCAAAATCAAAGCTTTCTGAAGTGCAACATTATAATATCCATAGTAATATACTTCAGGTCAATGAGTAACTTATGCAAGTCATAGAGTATTCAATGTTTTCATAGATACATCTAGATTGGCAATTTTATAGCGATGTCACCTATTGACATTAGAAAGCAATTCAAATGGTGACAGACATTTTTGGGATTAGTGTATACTTCCTTAATTCATAGCTTTTCTGCTTTTCAGAAATGTCATTAGAGAATATGTCGCTTTGAACTGAAATATCACTATAAATACTGTTGATAGGCAATTACTGAATCTCCGAAGTAATGCAATATGCGGTGGTGGGCACAATTCCGCTAATCATGAAAATCGCGTGCCTTTTTTTAAGGATTAACAAGTAGGCTTACTGGGAATAATACATATTTTTTAATGGAAAGGCCTGATTCAAGTATTCTTTGAAAATGATGAGCTGCTGATTTATCATGCAACCGACTTTCATAGGCCGACTACTATGATGCTAGAAATTCACTACAACTTTCAAGATAAGCCTGTGGGCCTGTCTATGTTGTGAAATTCAGCAACAAGACCCTTTAGTGTGGAGACTCATGCGCAGATCTATTCGACCAAATCAGTACAAAATAAAACTGTAAGAATCGAAAAATTGATAATGGTATAATGCTGTTGACTTTATATTTAGGTGTCCACATTTGGCTGAAAAGTGTCCACCCTGAAACATTATCCACTTTACCCTGCTAATGTAAGGCCATAAATCTGGGAAACCATAGTAGTAACAGCTCCTAAACTAGTTTGTCATGACAATTGATGATAATGTGGGACTTTTGACAGAATTTGAACCGAATCCTTGCTACCCCTCATTCATGGATTTATATTTAACACTGCTTCCACTCCAGTTAGACTATCTTTTCTTAGTCGTCTCATCAAGTAGGGCTCATGTTGACGTACGCTTCTCTTCACCTGTTTGGTTGTTAGCTTACTCGTTATGCGAGTGATGGCCGACTAGATCAGATGCTTCTACACATGCAATTTTAAGGTTAGCTGTGAGGAATATACAGTGTCCTCTTTACCCGCGTCTGCCCTAATATACAAATAACTGTATTAGGCGACACTGCGACTGCGTTATATACGAACATGAGCTTAGATAATATATTTAGCGGAAACCAACTGATCAAGTTAATTCCACTAACCTTTTTCCAGATTTAGCGGTTAGGGGAGCTAAAATTTTCATCAGCGGTGGCTACCACTGGCGATACATCTTCACGTCTGCTTGAAAATTGTTTTCAATCTTAGAGATAATATTGACATTTTTTTAACTTTGTCTTAGCAATATTATTGCTAGAATAGAATGAAAAAGTGACAAAGAAAGTTGCATGAATTCCCGATAATCTGTGCGCCTGACATTATCTGCATGTCTGACATTAAATGATAAATAAGTGACAAAAGGTCATCGATATTTGCAGATGAATTTTTAACTTATTTTGTAGCAGATGAAATGGTCGTCGTCTACTGTTAGTATTCGTTTGATTTTCTGCAAATTCTTTGTGTTTATGTATTTCCTTATTATTTCAGGTGCCCAGATGATCTCGCATTATCTTGGAAACGAGGTGGAATGTACGGCGAAAAGGCCAGTGAAAGCAAGGAATTGCTTTTATCTAACTTGGGAGAAGGTGATTCTGGACGATATGTTTGCCTTTACGAACGTAACTTCACAAGTGACGGGCAAAATACAACGAAGAAACGGGGTGTTGCAGGGATGATGTTGGTGATTGTCAAACAGAAGGTTGCAGCGTCATGTAAGTATATATTGATTTTACAAAGTATAGGCTTCGGTGTAGTTCCGCTCTAAATATTCATTGCTTTATGGATGATAGATTTTGAATTATCAGTATTTAGGCCTGCTTTTCAAGTAAACTTCAATGTTAAAAGAAAATCTATCCTGTCAGCTGGTTACATAATTTACAAAAACCAAACTTTACAAACAAACTTCATTTCTTATGAATATAGTAGATCTCTATTCTTTGTAAAATCTGATGAAGGATGCAGAATTTGTGGCCCAAATACGACATTCTAAGCGGAAATATTCTCATTCCAAATCAAATACGACATGCTTGCTATATTAGTGGCACTCCAGATAATCAATAAGAGATTAAGTAATAAGTAACAATATTGAATGTGACATCTAAGAAATTAAATTAAATCACGGCACGGTTAATAAAATTCGAAGAATCCAAGAAGCGGAAGAATACAAACTTAAACAAACACTATAATGGAAATTTAGGTAACAAACTGGATTATTTTAAGTCCAAGGCGTATACATATAAATTAATACCTAAAGCTATAGATCCATACCCTAGTACAAAGTAGGATGCATAATTCTTACAAAAAAGGCTAGTCGGCCCAACTTTAAAGGAAAAGGGAAAATAAATCAAAATTAAAAATCAATTTTATTTTTCATCCATAAACTAAAGATGAGAGCTCAGCATGAAATATGATGAGAAGCTACCCAAACTAATGGATGAAGAAACCACGAAACTGAATAGATCTGCAATAAGATCGCTATGTGCGGAGTCAGCAGGGATAAAGTATGTGGCTGCATAAAGAAAGCTACATTATGGTTTCAGATAATCACATTGACAGATGCAGTGTTCAGGCATCTCTAATGCTGATGAGGATCATCTTATAGCTGAATACTATGATGGTCACGATGAAAATTGGCGCGAAGTTTATCTTGAATAGCAGCACACTGCATTATGCTGCTAACTAAGAGTAAAAAGTAATCTACATCGCACAGATGCTTTTCTTGTATTGTGTGTTATGTCATATACTAATAGTACCTCGTCTGCCACAATGAAAGAAAATTAAAAAATAGAAATTTGTAGTTGATAAAAAATCTTGAAATAAAATTTTACTTTTTGAGGCCTAAAGTCAATAAGGAACCTATTCGACAATTAGAATGAACAGATGACAGTATTACATAACAATTAAACGAGACATTTAAAAAACACATTAAATGTACATTTACATATGTCAGAAACATGGAGAGCATACTGTTAACTGCAACTCATGGTCATATATTCACATTCCTTACATACTAGTAGACTACACATATAAATTAAATATTCATCTGAACAATCAATAAAATTGTATGACAATCATTTACGTGTACTATCATAAACCATAATCACTTCTGTTATGAAATTTAATTAACATTTTTTGATTATTATTTTTGCATCCCGTTCACAATTGCCCTTTTTTGTCGTATTTGTTAATATCGGATTTAAATTAACATTTGTTCGCAGTTGTCTGTCTATGACGCATTTTCTTTTGTAATGGCTCCTGAATCAAATTTCAGAAACTGTGATTCAATTTTCTGTATTTACTGAGTCAGAGGTGCCGAATATTATAGTTCTTATTTGTAAGACTAGCTTATCCTACGACCTTTCGGGCGGGATCGTCGATGTATAAAGTGTCTTGACCTAAATCTTCCTCGGGTGCGATGTTATCTCCCACGAAAAGAAGGTCGCGTTGATTTTCAAGCTAGCTGGACGAATCGCAGACAATACCGCTTTTTCAATCTGTCCACTAATTAATTTGCGCGATCTTTTGTAATTATTAGCTACTGTATTTGTGATTTCGATTTTCCGTTTGAAATATAAATCTCTTTGAAAAATCAATTGACCTAATGGAATACCATGCTAGATCGGTCATCAACATATAACATGATGAAGTCAGCACTTGACAGTTTAGTGTCATCGATTTGGGCAGCTTTCACGATGGTAGCGGGTTTCTATCCATCCAACTGCATTTTTGATGATATTTACTTTGCGTTAAAAATCAATTGTGGTAGATAAAACAGCTGAATTTTTCGATTTCAAAGCAATGATGATTCATTTAAGCTTGGCTGATATGAAGCTACAATTAGTTTGTAATTGCCAATGTAGTTGCTCACTTGTATGAGAAAGTTTTTCCTACATGTTCTTTCTCAGATTCTTCTCAGAATTGAGGACTGCCTTTTTTACATTTGATAATTAGATAACATTAGCAATATGAATTTGAATAGTTCTCTACTGTAGGTCATACGTCCAAAGATCATGCATACTTCACTTTAATGAGGTGAAGTAAATTTCTTTGGAAGCGGCTTGAGTGTTGCTTTATAATAATAAACATTTATTTGATGACAAACAGCCACGGCTGACTGTAATACACATAAGGGAATAAATAAGCACGTAAAGAGGGTTTAAGTCATAGCTACGAAAAACGATACACAAGATAGAAGGAAGGAGCTCTTACACCTTTCAATTTTACAAAATATGTCACTGGATGACTTTCTGTGGCGTGGTAATCTTTCTCTCAAGATCGTCGGTAATTTCCGGAATTGTCATTTAAATATGATAAAACGTCTGGTGTCCAGTTTTTCTAACTCATGTTTCATCAAAATACCTCCATGGTTATAATCGTGGCTCTTAATTGGAATGTGCTCTACATGTATTATGTAGAACGGCTTCAAGAGCGTCTGATTAAGCTTTTGTGATGTTGAAATGCCCTACAGGAGCGCCATATTCCAGAATACTTTGCAACAAATGCATTCGAATTAATGAAAATCTGTCATCCTTAACGAATATAAAATCGGACTGGAATTTATTTTTCATTCTTCATCAATCGAAGGAAGTCCAAAAACCCGATGAGTGCATGCGAATAATTTTTGCAACTCACCTTGTTATGAGTTGTTTAGAGAAGCTAATACACAAAACATTATTTTCTAGCTTTCTGGAACGGAATTGTGAAGTTATAAAAATACATTTTATCACTACTTCTAGGAATCAGTTGCACGACTGAAATTTAAAAAGCTCTACTGAGATCTCACCTTAATTTGATCGAATCAGGAAAAGATATCATGTTTACATTTAATACCGGAATCATTTTTCTTGTGAATGAAAAAATTATCATTTTTTTACACTCAGAATGGAAACATTGTGTCATTTCATCGCTAACGTATGCTGTCGAATGCTTCTTGGCTTTGATGTATGAAATAAGGCAAAACTCTACTTCCTAATGTTTCACTTTGCATCTCAAATTGTCATTTAAAATGCGCACATGAAAGATGTTTTTCATTGATTTGAATTCAAATTCTGACTCATGCATTTTACATCTCATGTAGGAGGCCGTTTTCATCTTCCTTCTATAAACCTGAGAATTGGATTCCAGGAAATGCAACTCCGTATATTTACCATCTAATTTTCCACAGCTAAATTCTCTGTTAACATGAAGACATTTCCCTTAACAGGAATGTTTGTGAATAATTGTTGAATATGGAAGGAACTACAAAATTTGCGTCGAAGTCAAAATGTAAATGATTGTCAGGCAGATTTTAACGTACCTGCTATCAGGATGTCGAACTATCTTATCATCTGAAACATGCGCGAGGAGGATATTTCTGACGTTCTTCGTTACTAGCTGCCATTTGATATTCCGCAGACATCGTGAATGAATGAATGAATTTATTTGCAACAAATACTAGAATAGGGCATCACTGGCTGATGACAACGCTTATGTGCAGCCTACAAAAAATTACAAGACATTAACAAAATACACAATGTCACATAAAAATTCACATAGATGGCAAGAAAATATACAGTTATGTGCACCAGTTATGTCAACATGCTGTGTAACACAACGCTTGAATTATTTGAGAGACGGCGATAGGACTGTTCACTCGGGCAAGGAATTCCATACAGCAGCAGCACGATGAGCGAAAAAGAATCCTCTACAGCTCAGTTTAACATTGTCATGAGACTTCAATTTGAGACAATGTCCACGGGTATAAACTTGATTACAGATGCTGAATAATTGATCGTAGGGTATATCAACAAGAGTATTCACAATTTTATGCACTAAAATCAATTCAAATATTAGGTACCTCTATTCTTCCCCCTCCCCACATGTTTGTTATTTACACCCGTTAGTGTTGCATCGTGAACGATCTTCTATTGCTCCTAATAACAGTCTCACATACGCAAAAGCGTTGAGTGTGCAAAATTCCTTTTATCTGGCTTGTAGAACATCTACAGCCTCAGAATTAGACAACTGTCCGTCATTTGTCTGTTGACAACAATCGCACGAAGTTCATTATCAGAGTTGCAAAATGTATCCTGACTGAGTATCCAAGGCACCAATCCTTCATCCCAGGGTTCAAGTAAGACTTCTCAGTGGTGTTGTAGTGTCACTCAGCGACAGATCAAGTCTATTCTAGATCGAATGTGACTAAGTTTGACGAAATTTGATGAATTGGAGAAATTGGAAAATGTGGAGGGGGGGAGAATAGAAGTACCAAATATTATCCAACTTTTTTCTAAGGAATGTAAATTTATGGTCAAAAGGCGAGATGAATAGTCACTGTAACTCCCTCTATGACAAACATTTTTGGTAAAGCGTCGTTGATTTTTCTCAATAATCTTTATGTCTTTGATGAGACAAGGAGACCAAACTTGGGTACAGTATTCCAACATAGGACGAACAAATATGTAATAAGCTTTCATCAGTAAATGAGGATTGTTCGTGGAGAAACACTTCAGAAGTAAATATGATCTTGAAAAGGCTGCAGCACCAATAGAAGCACAATGAGATGAAAACAAAACACCAATGTCACAAACTCCTGTAGATCTAGATATTACGTTTGTCAGAAAGTATCTTCGTGTACTTAGTTTTTGCCAAATGTCATCGTTTTACATTTAGAATAAGCTACTCGTATGTTAAATTGCCAACTATCAACTTCGTGTATTACATTAAAGATCCCACTTCCCTAATGACCTGGTTTTCCACCACGGAAAATTGTTATGATTTATCTGTCAATTGCTGTTGTACATTTTTCATATTCACAAGGTAACTTCATGATCAATTATGACATTTTTCTACATCAGAATTCGAGTAGAGTAGAATGCTTAAGAAGAAGAGGCAAAAATTTGCTTTGTTAGAAGCTGAGGAACCACATAAAATATTTTATGCGAATAAATCAAACCAGGTATGAGGAGTCGGAGTCCTATCATTCTGGCCGGGGTTTGAGTGAACTGCGGCCTATGACTAGAACCGATCGTCAGTTCTCAGGCATAAAGTGACCTCCGATCTCAACTTTTAAATGATGTTGTCGACTCCATCATGTCTTCAGCAACGAATAATGAAATGCTGTGGTGACTTGCATTTCTGTTTTGAATCTGATATGTATACGTGGCTTTCTTCATTGCTTTTTAGTCAGACTATGATTTTTTATCAAATTCCATCAATTTTTGTATAGTTGATTAGTTTTCATAGAAAATGAACACAGCAGTAGGCCTACACACTAGACTTAGTTTTAAGTAGCACTACAAAGACGTATGGTAGGTTGCAACTACATGTATACGCGAATCAGTCTTTCATTGTGCTATTGGTAGTAATCTGGCTGGCTCGTTAATCCTTGCAACCGCAAAACTGGCGTTTAACCGACAAAAAAACGAGAAGTATAATCTGACATTAGGCAATTCCTGAATGCACAAAGCCATCGCATCCATGAAATGGCTATTAACTTTGGTGGGTAAAAAATAGAGTAATAACAATATTTACATAAGTAAATATTTAAATAATCGGTTTATACGTATTTCACAACTGACTCGTATAGGGTGTCCAGTTAAATTCTTTACGTCTTTGCTTTGCCACCTCCGAATTTCGTTGACCAGGCGCATCCTTTAATTTCTTCATTACGATTAGCTCCTCATACAGCATGTTCGAAAGCGTTGATCTTCCGATCGACGCGTGTGTCGGAAGAGCTACGCGTAATTCAGAGTTTATCTGATCCAGAGTGAAGTCTGGATGTTGCTCCACAATGGCTACTGCGGCCTCCCTCAGAGCAGGTGTCACACGAGTCCGTTGCGGACGAGCTCCACCTCGAGGAAAGGCGACGATGCCTTAATTGTCATTGGCTCTTCGAATGATGGCGTACGCTGTGGACCTCTTGATCCCAAGTTGGCGGGCGAGTGCAACATAATCCTCGCCATGACTATGAGCGTCTACCAAGCGCTGCTTGTCAATGACGGAAATTCTTTGATACCGCATCATTGATAGCATCCGATGATAACAACATATATTTGGTCTGTATCTGCCACTTATAAAAAGACTAGTTTGATATTTGTTCTACCTATGGTGCACAATAGAACGATAGAGAATGAATAGAATTCAACACTTGATCTGACAGATTATATTTGATCTACCAACAATTAGATTTGCAATCGATGCGCTGCATTGAATCTACATTTGGTCTGACATGCTACAAAGTGATTGTCTAGTGTTACATTTGGTTTGACAGGGTGTTATATTTGATCGGGAAAACCTATATATTGTATGTATCATCTTAATTTTTTTTACTTTTGAGCGACTACAAAGATCTGCAATTTCATTTCCTATACCTAATTTGCAAAAACATCTATACAAAGATCCTCTGTAATCATATTTCGTTAAAAGAGATTAAGATTTAATAGTGATAAATCAAAGTGTTGGACAGCAGCGTTTGCAATGAGTTCCAAAAATTCTCAGTTTGATCCAAAACTTCGTCTTATTAGTTATGAAAAACAATATCCTTTAAATGCCCCCTGACATTCCTGACAAACTCGAACTCTTTCAAGAAGGTTGTAAATCACTTTTTGGCACAAGTCGGAGTTTAATTCACCAATGACTCGCCTAATCTCATGTTTCAGTTGAGGAACTGTTCCTGGGTCATTAGCGTAGACACGAGATTTCACGAA
This sequence comes from Prostheceraeus crozeri, assembly GCA_907163375.1. NCBI lineage: Eukaryota > Metazoa > Platyhelminthes > Polycladida > Euryleptidae > Prostheceraeus > Prostheceraeus crozeri. The sequence continues at coordinate 86,748 of CAJQUW010006790.1, read as the reverse complement.
GCCCCATAAGAAGAAGTCACATGGGAATAAATCGCATGATCGTGGTGGCCAATGTTCACGAGCTGTGTGACAAGTTGCTCCATCTTGTTGAAACCAGAGATCATCAACATCTAAAGTATCCCATTCGGGCCAAAGGAAATGCGCTATTATGCTCCGATATTCGTAGCCGTTTTCAGTGAGAGAATTTCACCATCCTCAAAAAAATGCGGTCCGATCACACCACCAGCCCAAATGCCACAACAGACAGAGCATCTTCTTGAGTGTAGTGGCTTTTCTTGAATCATTTGGGGATTTCTTGCAGCCCAGATACGGTAGTTTTGCTTGTTAACGAAACCATCGATGTGAAAATGAGCTTCATCAGTGAATAAAATTTTCCTTGAAAACATTGGATCCAATTCTTAATTTTGAAGGACCTGATTAGCAAACTATTTACGGGTGGATGGTTGTCAGATTCGGAACATTTCTTCTGCCTAAAATTTCCTAGAGGCTTCGAATTGTTCGAATACAGCTTTCCTCGCATTTGTAAAATGTTTTCACTACCAAAATTCGCTGATCTTTCGTTCAGGAATATATCTCGTCAAGCTTGGCTCAATCTACCCAACGACAACTTGCGCAGTCGTGTCTCTTGCTATATGAAACCGGTGTGAGTAAAATTCATGAAATGACATGCTTTGCATCAAATTCTTGGTTGAAAAGTCATAAAATAAGAAATTGCAGATCTTGACAGACATGTCTACTGTCGAATTGAAAGAATCCATACATTATAGTGAGTTCATCACATTAAATCCGGGCGTCGTAAACTGGATATATAAGCAAACATGTGCAAAACAAATGAAAATCTAAAAGCAATTTAGGACATGAACCTAAACAACACGAAGTCTAAAGACAGTGACCTCTCAAGTGGGAGACTGATATAATCATCTAACAAAGAGAAGCAGCTCTGATGCATCACAGATTGCAAACCGAACTCATATTAATGGTGCGGAAATATGTTCATTTTATTCATACAGAGTGAATAAATATATGTTGATGTCAAACTTTGCTTTCACACTATACTTTGGTGATCTTCCAGTTTTGAAACCACGTTTTACCAATCTTTGTTCTCATGCCTGCGTGTGCAAAAATGTAACGCAAGGATGAACAAATGCTAGCTTAAATATCGACATGATGCGGACCCACTAACGGAAAACTTTATACTTCATAAACACCCATTGTACACATATATTTTTCAATGTGACAAAAGCTCACCGTGAACATTTGAAGGAATTTTGAAATGCAACATGCATTGTTTCTAAGACATGTCGTGTTTCCTGTACCCTAAGATATGAAATCTGAATGATGGACCGTTGCCTCTTATTGATGCCTTTAAACGAGAAGATGGCGGAAGCCCATGCATTTTATAGATGAATGAATCCCTCAAACCATTGATGCAATGCCATCAGCACTTTAGGACATCCATTCCTATCTAAAAGTTCTTCTAAAGTTCTGTTTCAAGATGCTTGATATGCAGTTTGTAGTCATGTAGAATTGATTGAATGTTGTAGTGTGATTGAATTGTGTAATATTCGTGCTAATTATTTTACATTATCTTATATTGCTACTCTCAAAATCATCTGCAACTTTCATGTCACCACCACATTTTATTATTCCATTTGTGATCGTCTTTACCTCGAATAACTTCTTTTCTCGTAGACAAAAGAGAGTAAAGCACATCAACCCACCCTCAAGTAGCAGCACCTGCAGTTATGCCATATATAGATAATCATGGTTAATCAGCCACTTTGTTTCATGAAAATCTCTCTTTATGAATCAGCTGTATGTTATATTCATCCGTGAAGTTCCATCTGCTAATATCACAGCCCACAGCAAATGAAATTCAATAAAAATCATGAATTGAATGACATAATTGCAGAATATAATACTTTCATGCTACTACTTTTGAAGACTAGTAGTAAGATTAATTTTTTGAGAATAATATTATAGAGGAGCATTTGTTCAGCAATCAGTTGTCGTCAACAACCCACGAAAAGTGAATAGGATCTTCCCATCGAGTGGACCTTCCTCTATGAATAGGATTATATTAATACTCGTGTTTGCTCACTTTTTACGTAGCAAAAGAATTGCAGTTTGAATTAAATGAACGTATGTAGTAAATGCTTTATCATGAAACACTCTACATGTGCTGCACTACATTTACATAACATGTATAGAATGCATGTATGTTCACCGTCATGATGCATATTCTTGTATTTTCAGCTAAGAATGCGAAAAATCCTCATTCTGGTGTCTCAAGACATGACACAAGTTTTACTATCACAATTATGACGACATTTCTGCTACCAGTAACTCAGATCATATCACGATTGTGATGATGTGCCAAGTCAGCAAATGACCACAGATTCTTTCCACTACATTAATGCTTTGAAGCAATTGTTCTATTTTACTTTTATTTTTTATTTGACTTTTTCGTATCAGTGCTTGTTCAGTTTCCTTGTTGTGATTTTCCGAACAATCATGCAAGACGTTTTCACTATGACTTAGTTTGCATTGCCAAGGCAATTACGTTTCTATCGGGATGGAACTCTATTGATTTGCTGATATTACCTGATTTTTTTAATTTTCATATTAATGGTTGTTATTCAGCTTTCGTTCAAAAAGATATTGTGACTATCCTAGCAATCATAGTGCTCCATCTTTTCGACTTCACGCAACGGTATTGATAGAACTGTACCAAGTCCCTTCATTTTATGTTATATTTAGATAGAATGAATTTTACACGAAAGCCAACTTGCAAACATATACTGATTATTTGTCAAGTATTGATAGTTTCCAATTTCTTGTCAAATGACTGAATACGGCAATCGCATTTTATACTTTATTGACGCCATAGGATGATTAGTCGTGTTTTAATGTCGTGATTTCTGACTTTTACCGTGGATACATGGGTTGAAATCATAGATGTATCCCGAATATTCCATTTCAAGATATTGATTTTCTGTGATTAACTCATAATGTTTACATGCATGAAAAAATCACATTTTTATATTACCTGCTGTAAACATGCTTTCTACGTGTATATAGATTTATCCTAGATACTTACTTGTTTTCATTTGAAGTTACAACGCTTACTTACATGTAAATTGGATTTTAAAAAAGTAACAAACTTAGCGTTGAAAATCCTTTGAATTATGTCGGGTTTATTTTAACTTTCTGCAAATATGCGTCGTGTGTAGTGAGTTGCTGGTAAACATCACTAGAGCACTTGAAGATGACGAGATAATTCGTTGATAAGATGAATGATGGTGCTGTGTTTATTGAATGAAATCAGGTGTAGTTAAAAAATGACTACTTAGGTTGTAAATGCACTCTGCATTCTTGTACTACATGTATTGTAATGTGCAATGTACATATACATATAGATCTTCTTCATCAATGAAATGTTTTAGTCGGTGACAATCTTGTAGGCTACTATGTTGTAATCCTGAAAATGACCGCGAGCATAATATATTATCGAACGGCTAATTGAGACGTCGGTGAAAGTAGTGCAACTCGGTAGTTTTCAAACCATATAAGTTTAGAGAAGGATTATGCTCGCTAAAAGTAATAATAGCTTTGATATTTTGCGTTTGAGAATCTAGGATCAAAATTGATTGAGTAGGTTAGGAACCCGGCGTACTGTACAATGTACAAGATTATCATAATATGATGTAACAGACATTATGGCGGACACTGAGGTCAACAATTGTAAAATCGAATTTCTTTTCGGAGTAGGAAAAACATAATGCACGGTTTTCTTTCATTAGTAGAAACCCAAACAGTTGTATATGTCACAGAAATTAATCGTACAGCTGCACTACCCATAACCACATTATCAATCATGTTTTCAATTAATATATCGGTCATTAAATCGGTGTGACGAACTTTAATTTTTTTTTAATTCGGATTCAGGATATTATCAGAGGATTTAATGGCATCGGTGGTAATCTGTCCATCCAGACGGTACACATCGGACTACTTTCTATAGCAAATTAGATTACTTAGACATTGGAAAATGACAATGATGTTTTTCACTGTGTGTATGAAGAAAATTTTGTGTCATAACGGGTGCCTTAGTTTCATAACGGTCTTAGTTTTCTCTTCTATGAGCATCATATGAAATTTGAAATCATTTTTCGATGATTTTTTAGGCGCCATATAGGTTCTAATATAGACGGATCACTTTCCGCGCAGTCAATGGAAACCGACCAAGTTGTTTTGAAAGAAGTATAATTGATTTTACTTCCTTTGCCCTTCAGAAGAAATTGTATGTTTGCTGGTTTGATTTGTAGCTTTTTTGACCGGGGGGAGCCCCCAGAGCTCCATCATGGGGGACTCCGTGCAAGCCATATAGGTAAAGAAAAAGCCACATAAATTTTCATTTATGGAAAGTGATCTAACTAACTTCGTATATGTATCAAATATTACAAGACTTACGGTCTTTAAGTAGCATACGTTGGTAATTATATGGAAGCAATTTATCAAATCTCAACAGATGTAACCACCACGAGACATGTTTCGGCCTGTGGGCCTCATCAATCGTGGGTAGGCTTGAACCAACGACGTTGGAGCTAGAGGATGTGCAAGCACACCCTCTAACCAAAAGGCCATCCGACCATCTGTTGAGAGCGTGAATTAGCCTGGAAGGCACTGCTTTAACGCAGGCACGTGGAGGGCGGACTGCATTCTGTAATCAGTTAATACCGCATCCGAGATTGAGGCGCTTCACGCAGGCGCTACTCATAAATGTTAAGACAAGTAACCTGGCTATTGATGAATTTATCAAATCTCAACAGATGTAACCACCACAAGACATGTAATGAGTAGCGCCTGCGTGAGGTATTAACTGATTACAGAATGCAGTCCGCCCTCCACATGCCTGCGTTAAAGCAGTGCCTTCCAGGCTAATTCACGCTCTCAACAGATGGTCGGGTTGCCTTGTGGTTAGAGGGCATAGAAATAAACTGTTTATCTGAAGTTCGCTAGAATGGAAATTGACTCAAGGTCGCGGCACATCCGGGGGAACTAAGTTGGGGCATGAATAACCAATGAAAAGCTTCGATTTACTCATGTGACTGATTCTAACCCAATGATACAGACGTTGGCAGGTGCATCTAAGTGAAAATGCGTGCGATTTATGTGTCGTTATTGTGCATTGCATGAAGCTTAATTTCCATTCTAGAGGTTTTATTGTTGTCAATTTCTATGTTAGAGGGTGTGCTTTCACGTCCTCTAGCTCCAACGTCGCTGGTTCAAGCCTACCCACGACTGATGAGACCCAACAGGCCGAAACATGTCTAGTGGTGGCTACATCTGTTGAGATTTGATAAATTTATCAATAGCCAGGTTACTTGTCTTAATATGAAAGCAATTGTTTTGATCATTCATCATGGGTTTTATTACAGGCCATATAAATCAAACTTGGTCTTCCAAATAGACCTTCAATAAGTGTCTACTTTTTATAGGAGTCGTCATGGCGTCTATTTTGCAGACTATTTATAAGGACAGAAGCCATATCGATGAATCTAAAACGATCATGATTGTCCTAGTCTCCTAGCGGATGGATTGAGATACCTAAATTGCTCCATCAGTTGTTGTGGCCAAACTTAATCCACTGCGAAATTAAACTTCTTAACGTTCAGGCCTAGAATACCGAGTGAAGGCATTGATCAATGAAAAACTTCGATGGATCATCATGTTTACTGTATTTCAAAAATTTCAGAATCTTCAGCTTAGCCTCCGAGCTTCATTAGCGGACAATAGTAAAAAAACCAGTGGAGGGAAGTTGCGAAAACTGACACGAAGGGGGCCCTATTACTAATGATTTAGAAGGTCAGAGAGCAGAAGGGCCAGATAATAGATGTTATAGCTGCAGTTATTCATTGTAATTTTGTCAGAGCCCTTGTCTTCCGATTTCATGGCATAATTACAACTTAAACTAAAAATCAAGATTCTTTTGAAACTTGCAAGCTTTGGCTGCTGGCCATTAATTTCCCTCTATTTCTGCATTTGTCCAACTTGGATTGGAAAAGGATCGCTTGGCTTTTCTTGAACCTGTTACACTAAGCACGTAGACCTGATACACATTACATATACGTAGTACTGAAACGTTTAATGAAATAGCTGCCTGCAACTTTTCTAAATGATCGATGTCAGAATTCTGCATTTTTGAAATTGTGAAGTAGGCTGCAACGGTGCGTGTTTTCTGCGTCTTTCAGACCCTTCATTTTCACAAATTGACAAAATGGATCAGGATTGTATATACTTCTTGAAATAGCCGTTCGAAGGCGCTCAAAGATTTTCAAAATTGATGTTACATTGTCAAAGACATGACATTATAATAACTTGATACTGTTTTTTACCTCTACATGTGCGGTCTTGCATACGCGTTTCTGTATAGATATTAATAAAGGCTCCGATAGCTCACATCATACTTAGGAACACGTCCTTCTGCAACATAAATTTTGGATATAAAGAAAGAGTCCTTTCATGGTACAAATTTGCGCCAATATGTTAAATAACAACGTGAAAATGTAGCATTTGCTTCGGTAACTTGATGCTGTCTTTGTCATATAATTATTGCTAAACGCTGTATATTTTGGATTCGAGTTTAGATTCAATTATGTATAAATTACAAAGCTATCTACAAGCACCACTTCAAAAAGAATGAATGAAGCAAAATGAAGATAACGAAATCTATGCAGAGTATAAAGATTTTTATGCAGTATGTTGTATTTGTGTAAAGATGATAATTATTAGCAAAACTGATTTATTAGAAATTGCTACACACTTTCGTCGACAAATTTTAAGGGAAATTGGATGAAATATTATCTTTAAATGACTACCCTGAAAATTTTCTGAGCAACTAGAGAAAGAGCATCATCTGCTTCCGTTAAGAACAAAAACGAAGTATTTCTTTTATTTCCAAATCCGTTCATATCTGACTTCTCCGATAACAAAATTTTGATAATTTTCAAAAACCTTACCTGTGCGCGTGTCTCGTCAGTTATACACATTGAGATCGACGTTTTAAATATCTCTTCGGAAAACAGGCTGTAATCTGAGTTGCTGTAACCATCGGGATAGGCCCGCAGTCAGGGTGAATACGACAGTGAGCGAGAGTACAGAAGAGTACACATTAAAAGCAAGGACTCATGAACATCTACACATCAGCATCATTGTTCCTCTGACATAGCTATCCCATTTGCAGCGGAAGTCATAGTGTTTTGACACTATCACCACACACTTGAGCTTCAGAGAGGCCTATGTGATCAAATTTATGAGACCTAGCCTCAATATAGCATTGAAATGGATTATTTAGAACAATAATGTACAGGGTGAGTCAAATTAAATGGCCCTATCTTTTAAAGTGCTGTAGATCAGTGAAAATCCAACCAATTTTTTAATGAGATGCATCATTTTATACCCCAGAGTCTCAACAGCATCTCTATGTTAGCAAAACTACATAGATATGTTAACTTTGACGATATCCAACGGTTTTGAATTTGAAAAGTTCTCCTAGTTTTACATGTCTATACATGATGTATACAATAGTTTGAACAAATGATCTGTGAATTTATGCTAAGATGAAGCGGTCTACAAGAGATTTCCTGTGGAAGTCAATTAAGGTGCTAAATGGTCTTCATGGCAGCTGGAGTGGCTATAAAGTAGCCAAATACTTAAAAGAAAGCGAGCATTCTGAAATTAGTGCAATGAGTTTTAACTCCATCAAAAAGGATGTTTTGCGAGCTCTAAAAAGTATTCGCACATCCGGAGTCGCTGAACGAAGTCACTATCAATCTGGTAGACTGCGCACTGCGAGGTCCAGCGAAATGGCTAAAAAAGTAGTGGCCGCAGTGAAAGACAAGAAAGGACAGTCTACTCGGTCAGTGGTGGTATCAGTTCAGTCTCTGGCACATCTCAATCATCCGTGTGCAGGACTCGTAAAGAAGCAGGACAGAGGGCTGATCATAGCCGAAAGATAAGTCGTCTTACAGAGTGACATCATGCGACTCGCCAGACATTTACTTCGTCACTTCGGACGCAACCCCCTTCACCCAAGTGGAGAGCGTTTGACTCGAGTTGCAAATACTGATTTTTCCAAGCCGCACCGAGTAGCCAGCCCTCCAAACACAAAGAACGAGATTATTTGGTCGTCATCTCGTGAAGATACGGAAGCGGCTGGCGCTTTAGTTGGAGTTGATAAGTTTTCGCGAGGCGTTGTGCCAGTGAATGGACCTACCTATCTTTGTGGAAGAGTGGTTGGAGCAGCGCTTTCACTTCCGAAGGGGCGAACGCAAAACAATGACTGGAGCTCGATACGCAATTCGTCTGCGTGAAGTAATCTGTCCAGCGGTAGCGCGTCGTTATCCCCATGGAAATTGCATTTGGCAAGATGATGGTGCCTCAATCCACCGAACAAGGGAAGTATTCGAGGAAGTTGATCGACTATTTGATGAATGAATTCCTGTCGACATTTAGTCCGCGAAGTTTGATGACTGCTGGCCTATTGAAAATGTTTGGGGTATCATGAAAGAGAGATTGTCCCTCCGAGAATTTGATGATTTGACGTCATTGAAAGCAGAAATTCAAAGCATTTGGCAAAGTGTGAGTCGACGGACATGCCGATCCCTTATTTCAAGCATCCCGAAAAGATGCAGAAAAATTGTAGAGAAGAATTGAGGTCGTATCAATCGTGATGACTATAGGGGGAACGCTTGATTTACTTTCTTTGACTAAACATGCCCCTATTTTTATAATTTGATGTAAATAGTACTTTTTTGGTTGCGTTCACTTTTTGATAGATGATGTTTTTTATACACTGAAATAGATTTTTGAGCTGTAAATTTGATTTTTCAGTAGTGATTCTTGATCATCAGATATCTATAAAGTCGACATATCTGTGAACTTCTAATAGTCACTAAAATGATGTCCACACTCTGGAATTTAAAATGATTCATCTCATGTAAAAATTGGTTGGATTTTCACTGATCTAGAGCACTTTAGGAATAGGGCCATTTAATTTGACTCACCCTGTAGGACATTTGAAGGCGTGGAAGCGTAATTCAATTGCAACAATGTTGTTTATAATAAGGACCAATATAGAAGTTTTTAATGGACAACAGATCCGGGGGCTGCTTAGCGACCGAGGAAATATTGTCTATTAAAGATCGATGTCTAGGCCCATATTGCCATTGTAATCCATCACATCTACAATTGTTCATAGATATCTATGACCATCGGTCATGGTTGAACATATCACATATATAGTTCAAAGTTCAATATGCATAATTGAACCTGAAGATAATCACTGTATTGAGATTGAAATTTATTGTTTAGTAATTCATTGAAGCCAACATCAATTAATCTTGACTTTTCCTAAAGTCCTATAAATCAGATGTCTGGTCATGGCATCTTTCATACAAGCTTTGATATTCTATCACTTGCGCAGTTTGAATTTTGCATCTTCTGTACGTGAAAATGTGAACGAATTTGTTGCTATTTTTTTCCACAGCAGCTTAGCTAATATCACTCTTTTTTATTAAATGCGTCATCTAACCAAGCATCATTTTGGACATCATTACATAATAATTCGGCATACATGCTCCCTGTGTATTGCACTCCTTTGATATTCAATTCAGAACATCCTCTAAATATGACAAGTAAAACGTACAGCATGCATTATTCATCATAAGCATCCTCCTAAATCACTACTTATTATTCTAGATCTATCTGACATGGCAAGAGCATTCACAATGATAAAGAGAAGTGAGGTATTAAATATTAACATTTCTTTGTTTATGAAACCTTACTACAAAATTCGGGGAACAATGGAACTTCATTCGCTTGTTCTTGTTCAGATCTTTGCATACAACTTCATCATCTTTTGTTGCACATAATCCGGGAGCTACTGACACTTTCTTCCTAAATTCGCGCACAAAGGGGGCAAAAGGCTTAATAGCATGGATTTGTAGGTCTTCAAACGCTGGATACAAAAATTAAATTCCTAAGTGTCACAGCCAGTCGCTTTCGGCTATAGGTAAGGTTAAAGGATTTCAATTGGAATCCAATGGTAAAATTCAAGAAATATCTATTGGCTGTGAAACACTTAGCAATTTTCGTACATTTTCTTTTACAGGAAAGAAACTTTATGAGAATGCCATGAAATTTGTGACATGACTGAGTTCAGAACATCAACTTCGATATAAAAGTTTAAGTGAGTCACATGATTCAGTATTTGATGCTTGAGAGCCTCTACAAAATTAGTAAAATCGTCAAAATTAGGTCAAAGCGAGATCTACAAATCCATGCTATTAAGCCCTTTGTGCGCGAATTTAGGAAGAAGGTGTCAGTATCTCCCGTCCTAACAGTAGATTTCTAATTATTTGATTAGAAGGATGAGATTTTCATCGTAATTCAGACTAAAAAAATATTAAATAATGTTTTTATTATAATTATATACATGAACCCATAGTCCCAAATATATATCGAGGTAATTTTCAAAATGTAGCATTTACCTTTTAAATAATATTTTGTACTTAGTTGTTGTGTGCTTCAGAATCATGTAAAATTAATGTTAATTTGTTTAACTTCATGACGGACTTCATGGGAAGACCTTGATGGGTCAAGATCGTGAACTGTTGCGCAAATATATTATTTGTTGAGTTACTTTAGGATGTTTGCAATATATTGCATATTGTAGTTTCCCCTACAAAAAAAACAATGCAATGAAGATTGTGCCTGAAATTCACTATACCAAGGTTGCTGTCGTTATTTTTCACGAGGTACTTTTTACCTTTGGAACTGTATGTATAAAAGTGAAGGATGTGAAAGTTTGTAGCTAAATTTAAGAGAGACATCAGTATCTCCTTTCTAAGAAATAACATTTCTTAATGAAATAACTGAACTTCAAACAATTTACATAATCGTTATTATTTCTCAATCGATAATCAAACTCACATCAGACATGAATTTGAAATGGAGAATTATTCTGAAATGGTAACCTCGGTATGACTTAGCAAAAAGAATGATTTATTTGCTTGCCAAATTGCATGAACTTTTCTAGGAATATAAGAAGCAAAAGCACAAATGAGAACGAAGACAGAACGTTGAGACAAAGACTGACATTAATATTTCAGACTGGTTGCTTGAAATTTATCACTCCAGAAAATCTAGATGCTGAGCTATACTCTTATCTACACTTAACATTGTGTTTTCATCAGCTAAAGAGCGACTGCAAGTAAATATTAAGTACCTATCACCAATTAATGGAATCTATTAGACTTTGGCATAGGCTAAATAGAGAATGAATTTTTATGATGCATGTCAAAGGCTTAATATATGAAAATCCATACTAAAGTTGACATAATGTGATCATTTAACTTTGATTCATCTATGGAAGTTCGAATATGACTCTTGGGTTGCTAACTCAACTTACATATGTTAATGTCTTTAGTTTATAAAATAGTCTAACATACCAATTTATCACAGAGTAACTATTTTCTCACGGGTCTTTCCTATGAAATTAGAATGTACTTTGGTTCTACAAAAGCATGTTTTGCTTTCAAGCTTGGTTTTTCAAAAGGCATGAATCAGATACATGCACTTCGTGAGTTAAATCAGATCAAACCACGTACATGTTGCCGTTGAAACGAAGTAGGTCCACATTAATTAATAAAGCAACTAGTATATTTTACAGAATAGTGTTTGCTACTTAATACATGAGCAATTTACTGCTACTAGATATGCGAGGACAAAGGCGAGTGATCGTGACAAGAAATAGCTCGAGAATTCTCGATTTTTTCGATACAGGAAAGAGCTTCTAATTTCTCGTTTTCATCGAATTCTTAAAAAGTACATTTTCATCAGCTGTTGCATCGGTATATACTCTGTTGTACTTTCAATCACTGTGTGCGAGCAATGAAAGATCACTGCATTTCCAAAATCGAGTGTATGACCTGAATTAACCCATGTTTTGTATGACCCCTGCTATATGAATTAGAGGGAGTTAAGTTTTATAATTTAAATGATGTTGTCTCTGGGTGTGCGAAAACAAGAAGAGGATTTCCTATTGAAAAATAAATCAGTATTTCTTATGATATAGGTTCGTTCCCATAATGGTAACAGTTGTTATGAAAGCCGCAATGATAATTGCATTCATCCATTGTCAGTTTTAAACGCGAAGGAAGCTGCAAGTCACCAGCAAATGTCATATAAATTGATCAAGTATGCCCGACGTAGATTTGCACAATGTCTTGCTCACTAGTTTGTACGATTGCACGCAGTTCAGCAGCATTGTCTAGAAGCTTCAAGAATTGTCCAGAAGTCAGTTTTCTAGCACATAATGAGATCGAATCTGATTTTTCAGAAATCGAACTCGAAGTCCTCTTGTTGAGTAGATGAGATCTCCCATGGGGTAATTTATACATGATTGTTTGTATCCACATTTTACAATTTCATGTGTGCTTCCTAGATTTACAGCACAACATGCCATTTTTCTGTAAATGATAATAACACATAACTTGCCTTATAACATTGTAGGACTCCCAGAATAATATTCTGCTTTCGAAGTAAAAATGAAAACCAATGATTCTCTTGGAGGAGGCATTTGTTTTTCATAGATCTCTCTTGGAAAACTTAGGGGTTGAAAGAATCAAGAGAAGGGGTACAGAGTAGTTTATGAGGATTTTGGGGGCTTCACGGGAACCTGAGAATGAAGAAGGTGCCTGTGAGCTCGGTAAAAACAAATTACTAGGTTATCCCCCTTATGAGGGGGAAGTTGGCAACCTTCTCGTGGTCCCCCTCGTAAGTACTCGACTAATCATCGGGGAAACTAATGTCAACAACAGAAATGTACAATGCGTGTAACGCTCCAAACAATACCAAACCTCCTGATCTCAGCCGAAACGACACTTCTGGCTTCCTAGCCGCAAGTGGTCCGAGCATCCTCCAACTCAACGTAGAAGGCCTGACCAGAGCCAAGTGCGAGGTTATACAGAATATCTGCTACCGGCACGCCATCTCAGTCATTCTTCTACAAGAGACTCATACCAAATGCGACAATGACATCAACATCTCTGGATTTTTCCTCGCGGACGCAATACATCATCCTCATTATGGAATTGCTACTCTTGTCAGAGACAATATGTCAGCTTTATTTGTAGCAAAATCTAGCCCCAACCAATTAACCGAATGGGTAGCTACAAAAATTGGCGATGCATTAACTGTTGTGAACGTGTACAATCCTCCTAACACGAACATTCAATTACCTCCTATCCTGCCACATCCCGTCATCTACTCTGGGGACTTCAACAGTCATAATTGCAGATGGGGATATCGTCAAAACGACTCTAACGGTATTTCCATCTCAGAATGGGCTTCCAACGGTGATCTCCAACTCCTGTATGACAACAAGCAGCCCAAAACATTTCACTCAGCCGCCTGGGATTCGTATACGAATCCAGATCTTACATTCTTCAGCTCCGATACGACGAGCCTCCTACCACTCCCAACTCGTACGGTATTTCCGAATTTCCCGAGATCTCAACACCGACCGACACTGATTACCCACCCAGCCGCCATCTCAACAACGGCCACAAGTCATCTCCCAAGATGGAATTTTCGGAAGGCAAACTGGGAGAAATTTAAGGAGCTGTTAACTAACTATGACCTCCCAGACCCATCTCTGCCAAACGTCGATTACAACTTCCAGGAATTTCAACGCGCCATAATCCGAGCAGCCAAATTCTCTATCCCACGTGGCTACAGGAAGACATATATACCTTGCTGGGACAAGAAATGCTCTGAACTCGCTAGTCAACATGAGCAATCCGTCTCACTAGAAGAAAAGAAGCAGTCTGCAAACGAACTCATCAAGTACATCAATACTCGCAGACAAGCTCGCTGGCTATCATCCAGTGATAAGATCGATATGAAGCACTCAAGCAGAGAAGCGTGGAACACTCTGAATAAACTAACGGCCCGAACAACTGTAACCACCACCGTGACTCCTGTTACACCAAATCAAATCGCTCACAGCCTCCTGTCTAGTGGAAAGTATTCCAGTCCAAATAAAGCTTTCACACGCACAGTAAACTACGATCTCAAGTCTTCCTGGAATGCCCCATATGCTGACATCGATCTCTGCTACAACTTTTCAGAGGAAGAAATTTGCAGCGCAATCCACTTCAGTAAAAGCGGAAAAAGCCCAGGACCGGATAACCTCCATCCTGAATTCTACAAAAACCTGACAGATTTATACATCGCATGGCTGACGTCATTTTTCACAACCTGCTTAAAATCTCACAAAATTCCTAAAATCTGGAGAACTGCAAAAGTTATAGCCGTCCTGAAGCCAAATAAACCTCAGGATTCTCCCACCAGCTACAGGCCGATCAGTTTACTTTGCATCGCATTCAAGCTGTTCGAGCGTCTGATCTACAACCGTATCACTCCCATCGTCGAATCTGTTCTTCCTCATGAACAGGCCGGCTTCCGCCCTAACCGCTGTACCACTGATCAAGTTGCCTTGCTAACTGAAGACATCGAAGATGCCTATGAAGAAAACGTTTTTGCTGGTATTGTTTTTATCGACCTTTCAGCCGCATACGACACAGTATGGCTACGAGGTCTTAACTTGAAGTTATTGAAAACCATTCCCTCTAAGCACATGGTCAAAATGATTATGACACTGGTTAGTCAACGAAGCTTTGTGGTCAATCTCCGTGGGCAGTCATCTCGACGTCGTTTTCTTCGTAATGGCTTACCACAAGGCTCTGTACTTGCACCATTGCTGTTCAACATCTACACTCACGACTTACCTGTTACGACTAGCCATAAGTATATCTACGCTGACGACATAGCCCTACTAACTAAAGGAAACGTTACTACCGAAATCGAGCGGACACTTAGCAATGACCTTGACAAACTGACTTGTTACTTTCATCGATGGAGACTAAGACTAAATGCCGAAAAAACAGTATGCAGTGTTTTTCATCTCAAGAACTGTCAGGCCAACAAACAGTTAAACGTCCATTTACGAGGGAAAGTCATCTCACCTGTTATCTCTCCGAAGTACCTCGGCATAACGCTAGACCGATCACTTACGTACGGGCAACACCTTAAACAAGTCGCAGCCAAGATCAACGCCCGTAATTCAATACTACGCACCCTCGCTAGTTGCCGTTGGGGCGCCGAGTTCTCTGTGCTTCGAACCTCCGCCCTTGCTCTGTGCTACTCCAGCGCGGAGTATTGCTCTCCTATCTGGATGCAGAGTACCCACTCCAAGAAGATAGACTGCGCTCTAAATGACACTATGCGACTAATCTCTGGTTGTATACGCAGTACACCAATTGACATCCTGCCCATTCTGAGTGGCATTGAACCTCCTGACATCCGCCGCGAAAGACTCGCGATACGACTTCACCAAAGAGCTTCGGACAGTGACCACCTGCTGCATAGGAAGCTCTTCGCCAACGACCGACCATCAAGAAGACTTAAGTCACGCAACCCTCTATCCAGACGACACAACGGCCTTATCCCACTATCAACAACCTATTCCAACTCATGGGCTGCAGATGAATGGAGACGAAAATGGACGCAGGCGAGTCACGGACTTCGGCGCTTCATATCCGAACCGGCTTACCATCCTCCCGGGTCCGATCTCCCCAGAGGACAGTGGGTCCTCCTGAATCGCCTCCGATCTGGACACGGCAGATTCGCTGCATTCATGCATAAGATCGGTCTGTCCTCAAGTGATTCCTGCAGATGCGGAGACGTTCAAACTAGTGAACACGTCCTGATGTGTCCTGTAATTGGAATGTGTGGTGACCTGAAGACCGTCGATCGTGACTTACGCACGTGGCTTCGTGAAACTGATCTTTGTGTTTAACTTTCTTTCTCTTTATCACTGTACATTTCATACGAATATATATATATATACTAGGTTATCAAATTTCGTTTTTTCCATGATGGAATTCACTGTAATTGGCTACTGTTTCTCTCTCTTCGCTGTCAATCTTTTTTTTGACATCAAGTCAGCCAAGCTCATGGTCTGTATCTTCTCGCATCATCAAAGAAGTTGCAACAATAACGACATGTCTTTACTTTCCTTTAGACTTCCCTGCTGCCATGGAAGGCTATTTCAACTTTATTCATCGAGCAGGGTAACTCACAGAAAGATCGCTTTGTGTCTGCGTTTGAGTCTAGAGCGGACACTTTGGAACACTGATGGTCGAGAGGGGCAAGAATGTCATATTACCGTAGAATTCAAGTTCAAATTCTGACGAAACAGAACATAAAAACCACTTCAACTGTGTATAGCAGGAAACTTTTAGGACATGAGGAGTCGAACTATGTGAATAACATTTTCATTTGACGAATTTATCACGGAGAAAGCTTGAATCAAAGATCACAATCCTCAGCATTCTAAGACACAGTGCTCATATGACACTCAATGTGAGCTCTGTTGCTGAAACACGCGCGGTAGCGATGTTTTAAATACATTGTTAAGAAAAATATTTTCAACTGTAACTCGCTCTATTGGTTGACTTAGAGAAAAAATGCTTTCGATGTTTTTAAAAATTATGCAGACAGACTAGCTCTTGGATTCACGAGGCTTATAACAGTTTTAGGCCTGCATGTAAAAATGTATACCTAGTATTAAACTTAAATGTTATGCAATCTCCTTTGTCCGGAAAATATGCGGCATAAAATATTTAACTTTCAAGCAGTGATAAGTTTAAGTCATAGTATGAAAATGAAGTACATGTATGCTAATAGCTATAACGAATGATACATCAAAACAATGTTTTAACACTTTCCTTCAAATTTTTAGACCATCTGTGTAAAGCCTATACAAAGTTTTATGTTTAGATTCTAGATTAATCAAGATGTTTTCATAGAACGTTCTATGCTTAGATTTTAGATTATTCAAGTAGGCGTTCATTTGTTGTTCATTAGTTGTTCATTTGCTCAAATGCGCAATTTGGACACTTCTACGCTCATTTGAACTTCAAAATAAATGTATCGAGAAATTTTCGAGTAAAAATCGAGACCGACACGAAACCAACATGTGAAATTCTCGATCGACACAAAAAATCAGATTGCTCGAGTCTCGCCCATGTATAAATGGGAAATTAGAATTATGGAGTTCTGCCGTTACTGCGTTGGTAGCACGAAATAACTGCATAGTTACTACAAATTTATCTTCTGAAACATAACTTTATCTTCTGAAACATCTTCTTTAACTAATTTTGAAAACAAAAGGCAAAGCAGAGACAAACAATCAACACCGATTTTCAGAACCATGTTGACCAGGAACCATAGACTGTACGTACACATTATGTTTTGAATTGCAGTTATCACTGCTTGCACATTTCTTAGGTATTCATGGAAATGAGACCTTAGAGGACAGATCTATCATTCTGCTTGATGTTTGACAATAAATCAATGGAAGAAGAGTGCAATGCAATGTAGGTTGAATTACTGGAAAAATAAGAACAGACATAAGAACAAGTTTAAGATTAAATAATGTACCATTTAATGATTCAAAATTAATCTATGCGATCCGAAGAGCGATTACTGGGGTCAGAAATGTAGGCGATGCGTCATTTAGTAGTAGTCAGAGTTCTTCTATTATTCTGCTTTTATTCATAGACTGCTTTTTGGCGTCATGGATTTCTACCTCTAATGCCTCTTTTGGAAATCCTCTCCCACCGTGACGCTCTCTTTAACCTCTGCCACGCTTTATTCTCCATCAGTTTTCATTTACTTTCTCATTAAAGCAGCCCATCAACAGTGATAATTACTCTCTGTGCAATGGCGCATCAACGAAACCACGCGTTGTGTGTCAAAAGCAAGCGCTGTACTGGTCCTGCCCAACTAACACGCAAGAGTCCGACAGGTAGTTAATTTTGATTATATTGAAATTCCCACCAAAAATAATGGACGATAGATCAAGGAAGCGAAAGGCACGCGAACAGAAAGGACAAATGTAGGCTTCGAAAGAAGGTGGAGTTAAGAAGAGCTTGTTTCTGACTTACCATCTGGTAGTAGCACCGATTCCAACACAGCGGCTCCGAAGACATGTGGAAGGCGGACAGTTTGTTTGTTCTATAATTTATGGCCCGTATTTAAGCAAATCACTGACTTGAAGCACGCATCAACTACTGTTGATTATCAAGTTTTTCAAAGACTATTATCATCTTCATTTTTGCTTCTGTTTATTCCCCCCACAGTCTGTCATGAAATATTTCAATAGAAGCAAACTCTACGAGTTTCCAAAGAATTTCATTCAAGGAGTCATCTCATCTATATTCCCATATTCATCAAATAAATATACATCAGTGGATTACATCATCAATATTATTTAATAAATTTCTATAATTATCAAGTTAATACTAAAATATTTGTTTTGCCCGAGAGAGAGAACTTAAAATTGGCAACATATGTGTTGATTCAGATGATTGTAGAAAATTGCTCAACTCCTCCCACTCAATATGTCTGTGATTAAGGCCCCATTGACTTGAGTCGTTATCTGATAAACCTATCAAAACCCTCTGCATCTATTCATTCAGAGAAAGATGAGATAAATTGGGATAGGACATGAGAGGTGTTGACCCTAGAGATAAAGTCAGAAACTGCAGTATCTGCCGGCATTTATGATGAGGGTGCACATAGTACCGGACAGATGGAATCAAGCAAAAGTTAGTCATTCACAGATGAACAATATTTTCGTTAAGGAGGATGAAATGAAGCATTCTTATCGAACAATATCAGGAAAAAATATTCGGTCATAGATTCAAAATCTTTCCGCTCCTGTAACTGCTGATAATTATTGATAATTGATAGACCCGTAGTTGGTGTTTGTATAGCATATTTTTCATCAATTATGTTTAGGTGCTATAATACAAGCTCCTCATATTTTCTGAAGTGAATTGATTGACAGTTAGATTATCTGAATGTTATCTTTCTTCAATTATTAATGAGGATATTTCGTTTATGTGAATCTAATAGACAAATTCTCATTGCTAAGTATTCCTTCCATGAGGGCTTATAGATATAGAGAGTTTCTTTTAACTGTCATCGAAAGCTATGTATTGAGATATTCTGGTATTTGAACGGTGCAATGAATTTAATGAATCGATAAATAAATTGTCTACCGATTTTGCATTCACATCTAGAAGTATAAATCAATAATACTCTTCGACTTAAAAATGCTAGATCTAAAAAATCTTAGAGGCTTCTTGGAGGTTGCATTTTAATTTTGATTAAAAATCATTTTGATCTCAGTGCAGCATAACATAGAGAAATCTTCTTGCAAATTTCAAGATTTTTCTCAGACAGATAGGACGTCACGTCAAAATGGTCCTCGTACAAAAGGGTCTCACAGTTGTCTTGATAAAGGTGTCCCATGACTAGCCTTTTCACAGGCAAGTAAAGATAGTTTCTGACTCGGATCTAATTTATTGGTCGAAAATAAAACGATTTAAAGTTACAGCGTGACGGGCCTTCGGCGTCCAGCGCCTTCTTAACGGTCGATGGTCAAATGGCGGTCTGCAAACTCGGTGTGAAGATTTATAAAGAAGTGAATGATATTAAGAATTGTGTTGCTTGTTGAATGTGAGGTGATCAAAGTGAGAAGGCAGACTGTAGCAAGGTAATTCATGTCTTCTATTGATTGTTGGCCTCAAGTGTGTAATAGCTTTTGCTTCAGTGAATGTTGTGTCTCGAGTGTTCGTCAGCTTAGCAATGAAATCGATCCGAAAATCCTCGATGCTACCTAGATCATTATGTTTATTTTTATTATGCTCATAGAGAGCGCTGGATGCAGACTTATTAATAATTGCACGTCTATGTTCTGCGTGCCGAGTGGAGAATTTCCTTACCGTCTTTCCAATGTAGCATTCTCCACATTTATTACAAGTGTACCTATATACTACGTATTTATCACTACATTTAAACTTAGGTAAACATTTACAGATTTGACAGCTACAAGTATTATAGAAATTTTTATTTTTCCTTATTTGGTTTACCGTCTGTCTACCGTATTCATTAATAACTGTAACAGGTAAGTCAAACTTCTTAACTGCTTTATTAATTTTTCTATTGCATTTATCGCTGATAAATGGAACTTTAAAATAACAATTATTTTGGTTCTTGATTTTATTTCTACTCCTATGCTTGTTCCTTTTCTTGGAAAAATTCTTGTTACTTAATTACTTAATTTAATGACATTCTAATTAAAAATGGCTACAGTAACAAGAATTTTTCCAAGAAAAGGAACAAGCATAGGAGTAGAAATAAAATCAAGAACCAAAATAATTGTTATTTTAAAGTTCCATTTATCAGCGATAAATGCAATAGAAAAATTAATAAAGCAGTTAAGAAGTTTGACTTACCTGTTACAGTTATTAATGAATACGGTAGACAGACGGTAAACCAAATAAGGAAAAATAAAAATTTCTATAATACTTGTAGCTGTCAAATCTGTAAATGTTTACCTAAGTTTAAATGTAGTGATAAATACGTAGTATATAGGTACACTTGTAATAAATGTGGAGAATGCTACATTGGAAAGACGGTAAGGAAATTCTCCACTCGGCACGCAGAACATAGACGTGCAATTATTAATAAGTCTGCATCCAGCGCTCTCTATGAGCATAATAAAAATAAACATAATGATCTAGGTAGCATCGAGGATTTTCGGATCGATTTCATTGCTAAGCTGACGAACACTCGAGACACAACATTCACTGAAGCAAAAGCTATTACACACTTGAGGCCAACAATCAATAGAAGACATGAATTACCTTGCTACAGTCTGCCTTCTCACTTTGATCACCTCACATTCAACAAGCAACACAATTCTTAATATCATTCACTTCTTTATAAATCTTCACACCGAGTTTGCAGACCGCCATTTGACCATCGACCGTTAAGAAGGCGCTGGACGCTGAAGGCCCGTCACGCTGTAACTTTAAATCGTTTTATTTTCGACCAATAAATTAGATCCGAGTCAGAAACTATCTTTACTTGCCTGTGAAATGCATCGCCTGACTCGCAAACTGGTCAACTATGTCATGACTAGCCTCACGATGAATTTCAAAGCATAGGAGCGTTCTGATCAACGTCTAAAACGCATGTTTCTGCTAAAAATGTTTTAGCCGGAAAATCAGTAGCTCCGACTGTTTGGAAGTGGGCACATTTATTTCTACCTACACCAGCTGTGAAAGGCTATTGATTTTCCGGCTAATTTTTTAACAGAGACTTAGGTTTTAGATGCTGCTGAAAAAGTTCTTGATATTTGAATTTTGTGCGACGTTCCTTGTGACAGTTTTATCAAAACAGTGATTAAGCAGTTGAGGCAAGGTTGGACTTTGGACCTTGGGCTTAACCTTGGCCTTGGGTGACATTGGGTGCTTTACCCAAGGTTCCAAATTTTGGATATTCAAAATTGACTTGACCCAAACTTTGAATATTGTTTCGGCTAATTTTTCAGTATGCTTTAATATACGCCATTTGAAGACAAAACAAATAATATTCATTGAATTTATAGCATCAACAAAACTTTCACATGATATGATGTTATGTAATTGGATCTGATGCATACAAATGCAGCTAAATTTGCAATTACTGCACGACAGCATAGACAGAAGTCGATAATTGACTGTACAATCTTCGTCAGTTTTTAATTCATGAAGGTATGAAGGATGGTTCATTGCATCCGCTTGCCAATGAACAAATTTTTGCAAGGACATAACGCACTACATAACGCAAATTTTGACCGGAAGTTTTTGGTACATGCCTATCATTTAGTATACAGTAAAAACTCATTTTAAGTGGACCGACTTCGGTTCCATTTGTAATTGCTCAAATTAAGGCTGTGTAAGCTACAAGGGTATTGCAAGTAATACTAAAAGCAAATATTTGTAAATTTCCTCAGACAATGCAAGAGAAGGATTGAGAGAATTGCTCAGCTTTACTCATGAATTCAGATACCCCAAGAGAAGTTTTCTGAACCATTAAAACAAAGGAATACTTTGGGCGGAAGAATCGATTCTCGTTAAGTAATCACACCCATTTCTCTCGGAAACGGAATATAAATAAGTATTTCAATTATCTCTCTGTTGAATTAAAGTTCCATAGCAGGGACTTAGCAAAGCTATGAGTCTACCCTGGGCTCATCGGACTCCCCATCAACAGCAATGCAGAATACTTTAATATGAGCAAATTACATGTATTATGTTTCCTACCGGCGCTGTGGCCTTGTCGTAGAGTGATCGCTCCTCATCCGGGAGACATTGGTTCAAACTTTGGTAGGGTCAAACATCAGACTTCTAGAATTTAGGAATTAGAAAATAGAATTCGACAAATGTTCAAGTTAAAGATGATTATCAAAGAATCAAATGAACTTTACTCATTCGTTGACTTTATTTTTGTATATGGCAGTCATTTTAGATTAGGATTTAAAATGACTGCCCAGTCACTATTTACTAAAATGAATAACTCCCATTAAATAATGACTCCCTGCTTACTGTAGTGTATACCCCTTTGGAAGTATATAATCTTAGGGAAATTTGCCAATAAGCCGATTCATTGTGGCGCGAACAATCTGAGAATGCAAAGTTCTATCACAAATTATAATTGAAGCACAATTCAACTTTTAAAATAAAGTTTGCTCATGATAAGTTAGCATCCAGTCAGTGAAAATTTCAGGGCTCGTTTTACGACTTTCGTGATGCAGATGGCAGGTGATGAAAGTGATGATCATAATCTATATCAATGTTATTCATCGGACTCGTTCGAATCATTGCGAGTTGATGAACCAAAGTCTGGGTTAACAAAAAATTGGAATCAAATCGACAAAAGTTTAAAGGACTTATCTTTTCCATGCTTTAGCATTGGAATTATAAGCTATAGCTTGGAATTTTCCAAGCAGAGTTAGTCATACAGACTCTGCTTCTGACAATGACATTCAATGTACTTTATCAAATGAAGATTCGGGAATAATCTTGACGTCTTTCATTAAGATCTTGGTATAAATGTTCAGTCCATCAGATCTCAACGAAAAGAAAATTAAATGAAACAGAAGAATAGGAAAATCTCATAAAAATGAAATCATTCTGAGATTCACTTTTTCAGGCTGACTACTTTTTGTTAATTTCAATCAATTAAGAGCATCTTTTGTGTGAAATGTTGGAATAAAAGAAATTGTGATTTCCTTCTCGAAAATTATCCAGCTGCACGGAATGTTTTGCTCAGAGATAATATCTCAATCTGTGCTGCAAATACTGCGTCAATTGTACACATACAATGATAAGTATCAAGAAAGTTCATGAAATTCTTTTATCAAAAGTCTATCCATTCAATTGAAAATTCAACTTAATTGTTTCGTAGAATAACAAAGATAAACATGGAAGACATTTTGATGCATTCTTTCACTCTTATTAAGTATTTTCCATTCATTTTCAGACATTCAGATGATTTGGATGAATCTTCTTCGCAATTCAGCGATTATCACGAGAATCCATGTGGTTATTATAGGGGTTTAAACCAGCAATGTAAGCATCAACTCTTTAAATTCTTGAAAGTGACCTAATTACAAACCATGAGTAACTTAGGTGTTTTATTATATGTATGGATAGAAAGCATCCGAAGAAAGGAAAGCGCTCATGTTTATAAAAGTCGTGCTTTTGATTCAAAATTTATTATAGGTACTTATGAGTTATCTCTCCCTCAACGTTTTCAAATTTGTCTTAAATCCGCAAAAATAAATCAATCGTCATCAAACTTGATAGACATGTATTCGAGAACTTTGTCTACCCACATGCAAATATTTGTGCAGTTCGGACAAGTGCTTTTAGAATTAGAGACGATAACGTGAAGTGCAGCGATGTCAGCAGCTTGATCTAACTTCCCTGACGTCATGGTCTGAGCAGATTGGTCTAAGTCAACAAAGTCATGTCGCGATAGCTCTTGAAGTGATAGTGACCCATAGCATATCCCTTCCATTAATATGCTTAATTTTATAAAGGCGCTATAGGATAGTGGTCGTGTGAAGATTTTAAATAGTGATTAGAACACGGAAAGAGAACAATGCACACACGATTAACAATTATGCAGCGAGAAGAGGAAGTCAGATCAAGCCGTTGACATCGCTACACTTCAAGTTGTCTCTAATTCAAAACGTGCTTGTCCGACTTGCATACATTTTGTATGTGGGTAGAATATATACTCAAATACGTGTCTCTGAAGTTTTGCAATGGTCGAATCATTTTTGCGGATTTCAGACAATTTTGAAAACGTGGGTGAGATAATCCATAAGTACCTTATTATATACATAAATACCGCAAAACCTGCAATAGACGGCCACTTCCTGTATTTCGATAGTATATAGTACAAGCAATGAGTACCACGACATTTGTTCGTGTAAGGCCAGCCCTATGTGCTGTTTGCAACTACTTATGCGCTGCATGCCCCGCTGTAGGAGGACAGCATCTGTACAGACAACAAAATTGACTTCTTCATTATCGGCAATTTAAAATTAATTAATTAGTACTTGTGATGTTAATCACGATTAGTGTTGTTGGTCATCTTGTTTTCTTTGTAGGTAGTTAACCTGCGTTCATGATATGCTAGATAGATGCATTACACCATCTTGTTAAGCATTGAGCCTTCATATGCGGGTGAATCAGGCCAAAATTTTTGTCGCCGATAATGCAGACACACGTACATCAATTTATTGAAGATCGTGATCAGTTAAATATGTATTTAGTATCATGCTAAGCTTCAATAATCAGGTAATAGGTCATACATATAAATCGAAGTATAGATACTTTCACAATGCATCGACCATTTAGTAAAGCATTTAGTTATTTCACAAGTTTTATAGATGGAACATGTACCTTAATGCAATATTTATTGAAGTGATTGATTGACTCTTCATATTTTTAGAGTCGGAGATGTTGAAAAATAGACCGCCACCTAAGAGAGAGAGGGTTTAAAAATAGCGGTCTCTTACAGGTTTTGCGGTGTACTGTATACATATTTTGTAGCATGCGGAACTTAGATTTTTTTGATTTTCAGAATATATTATGTAGGCATATATTTCTTAAATATATTTAGGCCTTTAATCAGCTCAACGCAGCTCATCTCTAATTGTCCGACTATGTCTACGACAATGTAATACAGATATAATAAGAACCAAGATCCTTCCCACACTGCCGATAAACGACTAAGAGGAGCCATTTTCATAGAAAATATATGTCCAGCCCTTGAACTCAAGAGATGAAGGATAGAAGCTTCGGGACTTTATATTTCTTTGATTGTTTTGCTATTACTGAACTCATTGCCTTTTGAATTTTATATTTCTCTGCTGTCTTCATATAGCTTTTCTACTTTTTCATATCCCTGATACGAAATGTGAAACCGAAATATTAGAGATCACAATCACAATAATGATTAATTGCAGCTTCTGGCTTTCATATCAATTTTAATATCATTGAATCATAGCATCAACATGGATTTTTGAGGCACGTAAGCGCTTGAAAGTTTCTTGCATTCTTGTTTCAAGACATTTATTGACATGCCCAAGATTTCCAATGAACTTGTAAATAATTCGAAAATCCTCAAATTACAAAATAATAGCATGGAGGAGCATTATCAAAGGATCAGCAGAGCACATCTCAAATATATCACACTTTCTGTTGTTCTGCATGAAGTGCAAGTGTTGTTCATTACTCACTAACTAATTTATCTAACTATCCATCTTACCTCGAAGTACCTTCGTCGTCCTCAAATAACCTCTCACTGTCTCCCGGTTCATCTGATGCCACTAAGCATCACTATCGATCATTCCATCTTTGCTGTCCTATTGTATAGTCATAAGCAGTTCCTTCATCTGCTTGATCGATTATGAAATCTTCAAAGAGATTGTATATGGCACGAATTATCGCTAGATTATGCTCCTATTACAATAAGGAAGGGGTTGTAAGGTTAATCTGCCAGTTAATTCTTGCATAAAGTCCTTCTCCAAGAATAGGTTCCTCGTTTATAAGTTTGGTTGTTTTTCGCCCCGCCAGATGCCTTCCATCATTGGTATGTTGGACTAAAAACCTTTTCCAGATTCATTTGCTTCCTTTTGTCCTCAAAAATTCCAAAAAAAATATTTTCAGTTAGGTTCTGCTATGTTTCCTCAGGCTTGGAGAGACCTTCCATATCGTGCATTCGATGTGGTTGGCCTGGCCCTGCCATGTGGTATAGGTTGGAGGTTAGGGGCGTAAACCTTGCTTCATGCAGCCACATGGTTCCTCCCTGATGACTCCATACATAGCAAACGTAATTTTGGTTTCTCAGGTTTCTTATTTTTCACCATTTGTTATTTCTAAGTTAGCTTCTCGTGAAGTTCATGACGAACTCTCATTTTAGTTCTAAGATTGTAGAAATAAAATTGATTTTAAGTTTTAATTTATTTCCCTTCCCGTCTTAAGTTGGGTCGGCTAGCCTTTATTCGTATTTCAATCCCTACTCTGTCCTAGTTATTGATTTGTATTCATTCGTTCATGACTTTTAATTACCTATTTATTTACAGGATTCTCCACTAGGGTAGTTGTTTAACTTTGGCATCTTCCGTCTCCTGGATCCTTCGAAATTGTTTTTGACCGTGTCGTGTCTTAATTCGAATATGGAGGTAACGCAAGAAAAACTTAAATTACTCCCTTGAATTATCCCCAAAGTTGAAGTTCTAAGAACATAGGATATGCTCCAAGATGTCATTGTGTCGAGGACTTTCTGCTTGAAATTGAATTAAGTAGTCCAATTTCGTAATTCATGAGTTTGCAGTTACATTATTTTCGTGTTGAATTGATATCAATATTCATTGGCAAGTATACGGAAATTGTATATGGAAAATATGCAAAATCTACTGTTTCATCTTAGAAGGAAACTCCGCGAGGCCTTTCAACGACTCTCTTGTCCATTGATGGATGCATCGTATTTACAGAAACAGAATCATAAAACGATTACATGCGTAATAAAAGAGAGTTCAAGTCAATAGTCAATGCCATAGTAATGAGAGTGTTATCACTGACTGCTTTTGGACAAAAATAAGGCATTGTGACATTTATAATAGTTTTATTTTATTTTCATCGATTTATTAGCTATCTTCGACGGCAACATGGTTAAGTATGACGATAGTTTTTCCACTTACTTGTTTAGAAAATCTCTCTGGCCTGGCTTATATTTCTTTAACTTTGTCCGCATAGCATACATGTACATGTCCTTCCTCGACAAGTACAGCGAACCGAAGCAAGTGGGATATCCGTGCTAGTCTGATAGTGCGATTTTCGAATGAAGTTTCAGGCAAAGTCAGTGTCGCAAATCCAGCGATCGCTCCAAAGTTGTCCTCATTGCCGTTGGTACAAGAAGAATCCCGATGCGTTCTCTAATAGACATTCTGCCACTCAACTGTTCGTTTGAAATCATTTTTTTATTCAAGTGTAATTGTGTAGACGAACATCTTCCAGCGTGGTTGATGAACAAGCGACACCAACCAAGATCAAATCGTCAGAGCCATCTACCAGCACTGTATCTAGACATCACAGAGATAAATTGCCTTGTCTGCATGTTTGATCTAGAAATGACGTTCCTCAGTGATGGTCAAGGCCAGAACTAGTCTCGAGGGGCACGAAGATCAATTTTCAATTAACCGTACAGCAACTTCAAGCCTGAATTCTGACGAACAAGAGGATTGACACCACATTAAACGTGGACAGTCAGTAAATTTAGATCGTCAAGAGTCGAGCGGTATGAATAATATTTCCATTTGGCGAATTTATCACGGAGAAAAATTGATTTCAAGTTATGTACTTTTCATTTGATAGGCCTGCCTGCAATCTGACCATAGAAATTCGTGGGTTCTCTGATAAGAGACACTTCAGCAATGAGCGCTTTGAATATCTAATATCCAATATGTCATCTAATCTTTCAAAGAAATCAGTGCACACAGAGTAGATGAGTTTGAAGTCAACCGATGCTTGGCATAGCCAGTGCATTCGAACGAGGCCATTTTCAGTTAGCTCAGTTCCTCGTTCATTTGGCGATTTTGATAGTTCACTCAACTCGCCATTCATTTTAATTTGGCGTAAACCGCTCAGTTCTTTTCCGGTCATTTTGCAATACGGCATATTATGTGTGCTTCTAGAATTTTACGCAGATAATGTGCTTATCGACCTTATTTAGTATCCCATCAAAAATCCAGTACTTCACACCATCAATCCCTGCTGATCAGCGACTGTCGCGGAACTGAGCTAAGAATTTGCCGTTGATTAACTGAAAAAGGAACTGTACTGAGGTTTCTCAAATTTCTGCATTTGCGAATGGGAAGTGTGCTCTCCAGGGTTGCAACGGGCCGCCGGCCCGGTCCCGGCCGCATATTTTGGAGACTGGCCGGCCGGCAGGGCGGTTAATGTAATTTGATCCATGCAGTCGACCGTTGACGACATCCAATCTAGAATAAATTGTTTAGTCAATCATTACAACATTAAGAGTATGTAAATGTAACATAATTTGAATGCACTGGCCAGAAAATTGAATACGTCGCTCTCTAACAGAATGCAGAACAAACGTCTCGAGACTGTTCACAGGTACTGGCAAAATACTGATCGGACAGATGTCATCTAAACTTAGAGAGGAGCACTTGAGGAAAGGTGTTAGCGCAGAAGTCTTCCAGATGCGAGATACTTGTTGAGATACTCTCAGCAATAGATATCCGAAAGAGATGACAATGAGGCATGGCAATGATAATATTATATATATATGCTGATAAATAGCACAAAAGAATGATTCCCAGTCATGCTTTTGTCCCTGTTGATCACTTTAAATGTGGTCTCCTTCAATGCCTATCCATAGGTGTAAACAGAACAATCAAATTATATGCTACAAAAGAAGGAATGAATGAATTGTAATCTGCAGGCATCTTTCTGGAGATAGCACATAACTCAACTTTGTACTTTCTAATTTGCTATA
Source organism: Prostheceraeus crozeri (assembly GCA_907163375.1). Taxonomy (NCBI): domain Eukaryota; kingdom Metazoa; phylum Platyhelminthes; order Polycladida; family Euryleptidae; genus Prostheceraeus; species Prostheceraeus crozeri. The sequence continues at coordinate 57,687 of CAJQUW010006790.1, read as the reverse complement.
TTTGCAACATCACTGTGATTCAACACAATGGAAGAGACAATCTAGCCGAGGGTCTGCTTAAAATCATTCTATGAAAGAAAACGCGATTTGGACGAATGCCTTCTGCCACTTTCTGCTTCGCATGCAACACAATTCAACAATTTTACACTTAATTTTTCAAAACCAATGGGAGGAGTCATAGAGTTAAGTGTATATAGGTAGAGTGTCGACTCAAAAAAGTATCTGAATACAGTGAAAATTTTATATGAAAGATTCAGTTTTTTCGGAGATTACGTTCCTGCGGTCGAAAAATTATTTGAGCAGTCTTTAAAATGCTAAACTTTTGCAAATTTATATACTACCGAGTACCGACATGAATCCCCTTTACAAGTAGTATTAAACAGGTTGGATATCAGATGGAATGAATATTCGCTAACAAGCATCTTAATTAAGTGGAAATTAAGTTCATGATCTCGGAAATTTCATGAACTACATTATAATGGAAGTCCCTGCAAGTCTTTAAGGAAAAGTTGAGATGTCATTGTGCTTCTTAGCTGAGATGTCATGTTTTCATTCAATTTTCAGCGGCATGATTTTATGATTCACAAGGCGTCATTTCTTGAATCTGAATAGTAATGTGGATCCTTTAGCATCTTTTTTAGTTAATTATGATCAGCTTCCTTGATTATGATGTTTTGCTCTTTTATTGGCAGTTTGTGATATGCTCACGCTTAAGAAAATAATCTTATTATAATAAAGCTGAGCTATTAGTAATGGTAACCCATCTAATTGCTAATTTAACGAACTAGGTTGCCTCTCCAAATTGACATGACATGGAGGATTTGTGGAATACTATTCCTTAATCTGTATTGCTATCACTATCAGTCAAATTCGTTTATATTTCTCCAAAAGTGTATAAATTTGCATATCTCACATGTGGTACTGGGTCTCGACTCATGTTCATTTAATGAAATCGAAACTATATACACATTGGGGATTTAATAAATGCTGAGTTGCTACTCTACCTAATATACCTACTCTATAGAAGGAGTTAACTTACATGATTGAAAAATTAAAAAAAATGAGTTTCTGATCAAAAATATAAAATTATAAATATGTTTGCTGTTGTACATGACCCAGCTTTTGTCTGCCGCATAAACTTTAACAGTCAACAAATCAAATTACGGATGATGCCATCTGTGATTTTTTTAAACATAATCAATTTTTCTTACAGATGGTGTATGGACCGTGCAGCATTCAATAATGCAATCAATATTCAGCTTCTTAGAATGATTTTGAGGCGATCGCACTCAACTAACGCAATCGATATTTTCATTAAGGGTGGCAAAGTGCGCCCATTGATAAATCATGTCACCCGGGCCCAGATAAAAAGTTCATCCGGGTCTGATATTTTGAAGTCAATGCGGGTCCGGACCGAAAGAAGCGGCCGAGTTCCAGCTCTGGTATGGGAATCAGAAGTGGGCCATGAAGGAACAGAATAGGCATTGGTGAAGCGAAAATGCGATATGTGATTGATGGATGGATACAGGAGTGAAGACCTCAGGAAGAAGATGAATCTCGATGGCATTTCCGATGTTCTGCGAAGAAGAAGGCTGCAGTGACATAGCCACAATGTGAGAAGAGAAGATGACTGGACGAAGAGATCTTTTCGAAGGTCGAAGGCAGAAGAAGCAGCAAGGAAAATATGGTCACAAGTCGATTATCCGAGCTCTGAACCAAAATTGAGAATTGGATTGCGATCTGCAGGGGCGTCAATCGTCTGACACGTTCAACGTGGAAAAGACCAAAGTAAGTTATCACTTTTACAAATACTGAAGGCGTGTATAGACGGCATGTATTGCACATGACGGCAACTTTGAAAAGGAGCCGCGGGCCGCAACAGAAGGTTCGCGGGTGTAGGTTGCCGGCCCCTGATATCAAGGATTAAAATAAAGTGAAATTAGTAATTTACCACAAACCTGCTTAATAAAATTATCAATAAACTCTGAGTTCTTTTTCTTACGAGTAGGCATGAGCTTCTCGCTCTAAATTCAACCTGATGTTGAATAAAACGGTAGTTAAGGTCATATAACACTTGCTTAAACGTATCTTGCCGCACATGGATAAAAGTGAAATAATAACAATTCCGGGATTATCAATAACTCATAGGTTTTTCTGAGGACTATTACGATTTCTCCTTATATAAAGCGGAATGGAATGGAAATGCAGACAATAATCTTATAAAAAAAAATTCGCAGGCGTTTACATGCAGCACTGAAAACTATTTGATTGTGCTCCATAATACGCTAGTTTGGGTGAAATCAAATATCTTTTTGTAGCCTACATTGTGGAAACCACTTTTACGTGATGGCAAGTATCTGGGCTACATGGGTCATTTTTTCATCATGGCAATATGATTTAATTTTCACTGTAGCAATGAGTGTCAAGTTATTATCATAAATCCGTGTCTATAAATAATGACAATAAAAGTGCCACTCTAAATCAGAAGTAATGTACTGAAAATATATAATAATTGAGAATGAGCATCACGACGTTTCGGGTGATGCTAAAACCGCTAGCAAGTGGGAAGGCAATGAAGTCACTTTTTGGTTGACTTTCTCAATACTGATGACTAACAAGCAACAGTCCAACGATATAAAAATAAACAAATTTGCAACTTTTCATGACTTCTTTAAATAATTAATTGACTATTACCAAGTCAGCAACATTAGCTTTGATTGAAGTAATAAATTCCTACAATTGTTTAGGTATTCCCCAAACGTCAAGTAAATGCAAACTTAAATTCCAGATTCATCATTTGACGATAGACTTGATAAAGCGTCTTCTCACTATTTTATCATCAACTTGGGACCAATTGACCTCTTATTGACCACGTGCGGTGTGGTGACAGTGTAAACACCATAGACACAAGTACCCGCCGCGGAGTCGGCAACGAGCAGAGCTCTGACGCCAGCAGTCAGGCGCAGAGCGATTTTTGAGTAACCCATCAAAAGCCAAGAAAGAAACACATTGCTGCCTAATTACAAAGGAATCACACGCGATTCGCTGCCGCATAACAATACCGACAAGAGGTCGAGGGGCAAGCTGTCATGCCGTGACAGACAAAAAGAAGATTCTCTTTACACTGACATTATTAAATTCTTCACTGTCCTTTCTGAGAAGACATGAGAACTGCAGAAGTGACTGACTCCGACCCTTTCTCTTTCCTGACTCCGCAACATCAGCAGCAACTGTCATGCTTCCAGCAACAATCTCCTGGTGATGTAAAGCATCGAGGCCGTAGACGTCGTCAACCCATCAGCAAGGATGTCTTGGCGAAGCGCAGAAGTGCGGCGAATGACCGTGAACGACGACGTATGCATAGTCTGAACGTAGCATTTGACGCTCTTCGAGAGGTGATTCCCAAAATTGGTCGTGATCGTCCGCTATCGAAGTTTGAAACTTTGCAGATGGCCCAGACGTACATAGAGACGCTGATGGAGAAGCTGGCTGAAGATAAATCAGCGACTTTTTCTGGAGAAAATTATTCACTTACTTATGTTGATTCAAGGGAATCAAATGACTTAAAGATGGTTCCTGTGTGTGACCCAGTGCATGATACAACGGACACTGTATGGAATTACAATTCAAATTGCTACTACGAAAAATAGACAATTCAAGGTAAAAATTGAGAACTGATTATAATTTTGTTACATTTTATTCCTTCAATTTTTGAGAACTTTATTAACTGCAGTAAGTGGATTCCTCTAGATTTCAATGTCAATATTGTAAATATTACGGCATCATACTAGCGACTTCTAAGTTAGTCAATTTTCAGTGTAGTGTTGAAGCTGAATTTAAGCGTTGTGCTCTGAAGAAACTTACCTTACTTTCCATGCGTAACCGATTTCTCTTCACAACATGACGTTCATTATACTTGATTTGTTTGTTAATTGTAAATTTTAAGCTCAGCTCGAGTTTGTGAATTTTAAACACTGTTAAGTGAATTGTGATATTGATGGTAAATATTATTTTTGCAGATTTGTAAGTGATGCAAAGATCTCCTTTTTTGTTACAAACAAATATTTGTTTTGTCTTTTTGTAAAGTGCTTTTGTAAAGTCATGTGATTGAAGTTTTGAACATATTTGTAAATGAATTGAGAGTTTTGATATATCCTTAACCACTATTTTTTATATTCAATATTCTAAAAGACAATTGAACATTTTTGATTACTTGCAACCTTAACCAGATGTTTCATCTCTCGGGAAAGTCCAGTTTCAAGAATTTCATATTTAAGAGAACACGAGGAATGAAATGCTCATTAACGGCGATCAACAGCGATAAAGCAGGGATATCAAGGCATACCTGACCATTCAACGATATTAAACTAGAAAAATATAAATTTAAAGTCAATTAATAGGATTAATAATCAATTAATTCTTCTAAAAGGATGAATGTTTTAATAATTGCTGTCATTGAGAGATTCAGCAACACACAGAAATCTCTACAGCCGACCAGAGCTCATCAAAATACACTTGAAAGAAAACTCGGGCGCCCTACAGAATAAAATACTCCAACAATTTTGTGACAATTAAGTCATCAAAATTGTCAACGTGTTATAAGCAAAGATTGTGTAGCTCATATACACGTAGACGTGAGTTGCATTACTGCGAGGTTTGACTGTTGCATGTGCTTACCGCTAATCTCTTATCAACTCCTTAATAAAACCAATCGAAAATCTTCACAAATGATTTAGCATCATGCCAAATTGGATGGTAGAGGCTTAATCATTACATTCATTTTAATTACCGCCTTTAACCCATTCATGACCGAAAAATACCCAAAAGTTAAAAGAAATCAAGCGCAATTTGCTGCGCTCTAGGCATTACACGGGGTTGGAAGTGACACCACTAGAATCGCGTTGATCTCTTCTTTCACTTGGTAACTTTTTTTGCCCAATCTAAGGTCAAAACTTCGGGTTGAAATTTATGAAATAGGGTGCACTCGGTGCTAATGGATTGAGAACTTAAAAGGCTGAAATTTCAAAAATGAATGCTTCCTTATCGAACTTGATCGACTCAGACTGATTGCAGACAAAATGTTTTGGTGCATAATATGGATAATGTTTGGGATGTTCGATCTATAGCTAAATAAGTATTTAAAGTAACTTGGTTGGGTTTGAGCGTCCAGGATTTAGCGTTTAAGCACGATCGTCCTGACCAAGTTCCTGTTGATGACCTCGTTTAATTAGTCATATGATTTGTATGCATATTTTGTAGTATTTCATTTCTAGCTCAAGATTAAAGAACCAATGTTAATTCTCTCACACACCTGGTAGATTTTAGATAGCGTAATCATGTTGTGCTAGCTAGATCTGATGTTATGATTGCAGACAGACCTGTCCTCTTATCATCTGAATGGGCAGACTGTTAAATAGAATCTTTTCAATATAAGACCTTAATCATAATTTTGACCGACCGGCTTACTCGCCAATTCATTTCACATGATGAGAAGATAATCGTTGTTTGTTCTTCTAGTAAGTATTTTAATTTCTTAAACTTTCTACGATATAAAATTTTCTTTTAAATAATCTTTTGCACTTTCTAAAAATCATGCTGTCGTTCGCTTGTTAATTTTTTAAATTTAGTTACCTTGACGCACTTTGTTACGTTGAATTATAATGCTCAGAACCAGTAAAGGGATAATTCCCTGATCACCGATGACGAGCAGTGTTGTTATGAAATGATTCTATCAACCAACAAGTTCCCATAATCTCTGCACTCATCCAACTGTGCAATGACGAGCAGTGCTCATAATTGTCAGTTGCGGTGGTGTTGGAAATGCAAAACCGGGGCTTGGCAGGTTAAAGCTCCCTCGAAGCAAAATAACATGCAAAATCTGAGACTCGAAGACTAGAAACTCAGTTTCTTCATCTATAAGAGAAAATTTTAATTGTCTACATTGGTAATTTATCATTACCCGGTAGATATTGGCTGATCATTTAGATAGTTAGACGAACGTTGTTTTTTCGCTGGCCCCTGTGGTCAATTGTGCCTGGTTTCTCCTGCTATAATAAATCATTGATCTGCTTCTGCATAATAAGTTATTCAAAATTCACGAAATCTTTAATTTCTCATTACATAGTCGTACCTGCACGTGTTCAATTAATTCTAATCCATCGAAAGCGATCAATTTGGTCAAAGCAAGGGAAATAAACTTCAAGCTTTCGATAAAAATGAATGGATGGCTGATTTAATAGATACATCAATAGAAAATTGAAACTTCCCGAGTACAAAAACCACTGAATATTAACTTCAATGCATTTTGAACTTGACAAGCTTGTCTAGACAGTTTCATAATATGTGATTTCATGAAATACTTGAGGCTCTTCATGCATGTCATTTATCATTTTAGAAACTGATAAAATACAGTGCTCTTTGAACGCACTTACTAAGTGCTATAATGTATTTTAAAAAATGTTTACTGATCAACTAATGATTAACTTAATTTAGTGATTCGTGTTAGTAAAATTTGTGTAATAATTATAAATTCACAATACAGTTGTTATTCAATTGCCATGCATGTCTCAGTCAATGCAATCATTATCAGTGCCCATTTAACATGCCTTTTGAACATGGTCTGACATTTTTAGTTCATCTTTAATCTCTTGATACTTTATGAACTAGCTATATGCGTCACCTAATCGAATTATCGAATAATCTAAGCTGTTTTCTATAGTTTTTTTCATCAAGATTTTAAATTACAGATGTTGGAGATGCATGTGCATTGAAATTTCAGATGAAAGGTTTCCGTTAACGCGTCCATTGTTCCGTTTCAACAGATGTCTCCGAGTTTTCCCGCTTTAGCTCTGAGGGTAGAGTTCACATTTACATAAATATTCAAGAGAAGAGGACTGTGCGACTCTGATAGGATCATTGGTTGTAAGCATAATCAATAATTCCAGTAAGTATAGATCTGAAGCTCGTAATCTTCCACTGATGATAGTCACATCGATTGAAGCATGCTTCCTTAGTGAATAAATATTGTTTATAAAATTATTATATTCTATGGAATCTCTTCGGCTCCTTACTTTATGATGCATACATCTCATCTTCTGAAGCCAGGAGACAAGAGACCTTCAGTTAATAGAAAATATTATGTTCTTATAATCGCGGTGCATGGTGCACTTTCACAACAGTTAGCAACTAGATAAAGTGATATCTATATTTGCTTTGAGTGCATGTTTTCACTTATCTAAACATCTGGTTTACCATGTTCCACAATTTTTCCGCATTGATTTCCAATTTTGGCATAGGCCACCAGACAACATTGTGAAGGTTTGTTTATGTGCTTGTACTTGGGCCGCATTGTTAGATTGCTATCAACTGTAGGCCAGCGTAGAATTTTAATGATAATGAATATTGAAGTTGGCTGATTGACCGCATAATTTGCATTGTCGTCAACACTCACCACAGTATAAGGGCAAATGTCGCACCATCAGCAATTTTTTAGATAAACATATATCGTATCACAAACTGATCGCTTCCAGAACTCTAGAGCACTATTTGGCCTATTTGGTGAACAATCTGTTTAATCTTACAATTCTTACGAAACACAATGATGTTATCTATATAACATGTTTTTTTTCATTCACCTGTTTCAGTAGCTGACTAACACCAGTTGAGTAGGAATTACGTCTGTAGTCAAATTTATCAATATTCACGTAGCTACATAGGCTACATTTAATAGGTCTACTCATTGCACAGCTCTACGCAAGCTAATAATATGCCATTATGTGGCTTGTAAATCTGCATGATAGCCTTAATACTTTAGTAGTGAAATATCTAATTCCAACATAAAGAACTATTTCAAAGTTCTATTTCAAATATTAATAATGAATACCGTGAAATGGGGCAAGCCTACAACTCAGACAGCACATGGTAACTTGGATCACGCCTTTAAATTTATAATTACCGTATTAGATACAAATTCTTTCATGCTACTTGCAAGCTGGATGATGCCTTTACGTGACATTTCTTTTAAGAACATAAGCAACAACAATTGATTGAACAATATCTTCTGCATGTTAATTTTAAGGTTGGTTTATACTTCCACTCCGCAGACTCTACAGAGCTTGGAAACTATGACAACCAAATCTCGTTCAACTCGGCAGAATGTAGGTCACAGATGAAATAGTTAAACGATATTTTAGCAATCTCTGCAGAGTAAAAATACCATTATCGATCGCACGCTGCAGACATCGTTAGCGTGTTGAACAGCGTTGAACTTCTACCGACAACCTCTGCAGAGAAAGCGCAGTCATTTCATGAGTTGAGATGAGAGAGTCCAGTGACCCAAGTGAGGAACTTATCTGCGCCGTCCAAAGGCATGAACATTTGTGGAATTTGAAAAGTCAAGATTACCGAGACACCATCAAAAAATGGAACTCATGGATTACAATATCGAAGGAATTAAATATGAGCCCCGAAGAGTGTAAGAAAAAATGGAGCGGGCTACGCGATACTCGTCGTCAGATAAAGAAAAAAAGGAAACTGAGACGAGGTCAGGAAGCGGATCTTCGAAACCGATTCGATGAGCTTATTATGAGCTCATGTCCTTCTTGGATAACTGTAGCGAGCGAAGAAAAACTATTACGAACAAGCGTGAATCGGCATCACAAGATAGTGTAGACCTAGATTTTCCCGAGCAATCTGAAACAAAAGACTTTCCAGCTTCAGTTTCCACGCCACTTTCAGTGTCACCGGAAACTGCTAAAACTGTTGCAGTGGGGAGGCGCAAATCAACTGCCGCATCGGTTGATGAAGCAATTCTCAAATTCTTGCAATCTCGAGATGAGGATAGAGAAGCTGCTGACGACGAAGACTTGATTTATGGTGAGTGATGCACAGAATAAATATATCAATTAAATCGTATAAATCGAAAAAACGCGCTGATCGAATTTAAAGTTTTGATTTTTTGATATATTTTTTAATATTAGTGCTTCAATAACGTAAATTTTTATTTGCGCTTTATGTTAAATGAGGTCAAATTGTCATCTGACAGAATTTGAAGTATTTATTGCATCAACCTTAGGGTCCTGCCGAATGTCTTTATTGTCTGACATCATAACTTTGACTTCTTTTCATTTCAGCTAAAAGTGTCGCCGCATCATTGAAACGATTCAATCCTGTATTGAAAGAAAAAGTCAAGATGAATATTCAACGTTTGCTTTTTGAAGCTGAACAGTCATCTGCTTTGGAGAGACCGGTATTTACTGAGTTGCAGAATATGAACACTTCGATGAGTGATACAAGAGAATCTTCTTATTTTAATATTGCTTAAGTGTATGAGAATATCAGTAACAACTGATTTATGTCGTTGAATAGAAATATGATATGGTATTGACTTTTATTGATAATCGACAAAGTTGCATTCATGGGACCTCAAAGATATTTAGGCCTAGTTCTTCAAAAAAGTTAATAACAATAATCCATGTATTTATAGGTCTACAGGTATGACGTTATCCTGCCAAGACACTTTCCCTGCATTTGTGAGAAAGAAGTTTTTGAAATTATTCCGAATGTTGGATGCCAACTTGGAGATTGTTGGAAGAAATTTTACTAATTGAGCCAAATGCAGCATTTTCAACTTCTGTTCGCCATTCCGCAGGTATGATGTTACCGTCATCTCCATCCCGGTCAATGAAATTCGGTGGTACATACTGTCGTTCACTTGTCTCTTTAAAGTCTGTTGATTTCAAGTAATTATGTAAGCAGGTCGTAGCTTTCACGATCTCATCTACAGCAGTGTACGCTTCAATGGGACGACGCAAAATTCTCCACCTCGCCGAGAGAATCCCAAAAACGTTCTCCACTGTTCTTCTAGCGCGCGAGAGGCGATAGTTGAATATTCGTTTTTCGCGATCTAGTTGTCTTCTTGGATACGGTCGCATAATGTTGGGTTTCAAGGGAAATCCTTCATCGCCAATAAAGACAAAAGGGGATTTCATACTGGTCTCAGGAAGAAAATTTTCATCTGGAGCACAAATCGTCATATCACTGATGGTCTTACCGAAAGTTGGTTCCATGAAAACAGTACTGTCACTGCAGTGTCCATATGCACCAATATCCACGTATGTAAACAGGTACTTTGCATCGACCGCAGCCATCAAAATGATTGAATAATGCTTCTTGTAGTTGTAAAATAGAGATCCACAATTGGGTGGGGCGATAATTTCTACGTGTTTACCATCGATTGATCCCATACAATCAGGGAAATTCCATATTTTCCAAAAATCTTCAGCAATTTCCATGAATTTTTCTTTTGTTGGAGGCGCGAGAAAATTTGGGTGTAAAGTTTCCCATATCGCTGCACATGTCTCTTTAACAATTCTGGAAACAGATGATTTGCTGATTCTGTAATTTATGGCCATACTTGCCTGAGAATCGCCGCTGGCTAAAATCCGTATAGTCAAGCAAAGTCGCTCAGCAGCTCCAATTGGTTGTGCATGAGTTCTTTCATGGGTAATGAGAGGGCTCACACGATTCAGTAAATCTTGAAACCTGGATTTTGACATACGGAAATAGTTGAAGAACATGTGTTTATCATCAATCAGATCAGGAATCAACATTTTATGTTGTCCACGGTGTATTCGCTGACTCAAAAATTGTCTCATATATACTGAGCGTATACGCTTTCTGCTTTTCAGATAAAGCCTTAAGGTGAAAAGAACCTCAATATCGTCGTCACGTCGTGCCTCCATATGATATTCGTATACAGTCTACCGACATCGGTAGAAGTTTAAACACCCTTCCTAACCGAGTCTGATCGATAATTCTCTACAGAGCCTACAGAGTACTCTGCGAGCTCTGTAGATAAAACCTCTGCAGAGTTTTCATAAATATGTATTTAACTCTACAGAGCTACAGAGATAAGTATAAACCAACCTTTAATTGCTACAATGACGAATAACACAAGCATGAATCCGGTTGATGCCAAAAAAATTGATGAGCATGATCTATTAGTAAGGCATGGAGCTGCCACTGGTGTATGTATGTTCTTTTTTTGCATATTTTTGAGACATGCATGTTATTTTCATCCATTTTTTACCTTGATCCTTTTATTATCGGTTTTGTACCACACGCCTTCCTACCGGCAGGAAATTGTAATGTGGTTTACAATTTCTAGTCGGAAATTCGAGATATGTTTGGCACACTGACTGTAGATTGCCGCTTTTCTCTTTTAATCCCTGATTAAATATGAGCATCTCGTGTGTGTCTTTCACCTCCTTAACAAACATTTTCGCCTTTCAGACAATAATAATGTGTTGTGAAAGGTTGACAAAGCAAAATTTTCATTCTACGCATTATTTCTTCAAATCACATGAATTAACCATTTTCGAATAATCGAATATTATTACTACTAATATCTAATATAAAAAGTTTCTCTCCCTTGAACCACGTATATATATATATACACGTATATACACCACTTTGATACTTTTTACTTTTATATTTATATATATATATTTATATATATATATATATATGTATAGACATTTCAACTACAAAAGGACATAGCCGTTCGCAGCATTGACGCTTCGAGTTCATCACTGACATTACAACAACAATTGTCGAAATGATGTGAAGCGTTCCCGTTTCAAATGCAACAATTGGCCATATCAACATCATAATGGAAACAAAGCCTGATGACGTAAATTTACCCTAATCAATGCCGATGTGCGGCTACAGATGTAAAATTCCGAAGTGAGTACAACTCAATTGAGACAATTTCAAATAAATTTTCGACGATAGGCAGATGAATTATTGCTGCACCTGCAAGTTTTTGAGATAGTAGAAGAGCATCTCAGCTTCACAGTAAATACGAAAAAAAGAAATCCTGATTTTACTTAAAATTGCAACACCATACATAGATAGAAAAATAGCAGTTTAAAAATAAATTTCCATCTACCTAAAGATCATAGCCAATCGTAAGATTTTTTAAATGAACATGTTCTTGCTCTGTCTCAGATCATGAATTGACTACCAGGTTATAAGTGACCGCTTCCTTTGAAGAATACAGGGAAGTCAAATGCAAAAATTACAAATAATACGTGTAATGATAATACACGTATGATGGATAGTAGTCATAAAGCATCCTGTCTAGGATTGCAAGAACTTTGATGAGATCAGGATAAATTTCTCATCACCTTCTTACCATTTAAACAAAGTCATGAATCAAGCAATTCAATTTTCAATTTTTGTGATTGGATTAAATCGAGGAGCTTAGCTTTACTCAGCGAAATAACGCAGCATTGAGGGAAAGAACGTATAAGAGGCAAATAGCAACTAACAAGTAAGGGCTTGAACAAGTATTGTGGGCAATATTAAAATGCATATCTTCCTGATAACAATCAAGAAGTATTGGCATGTATTCTTCCATGGCTGGGAGTCATTACACATTTGTCGATGGATCGATAGGGTCATTGAATATATTGATATGGACTTCATTGAATATTATCGGGGCATTGATTTCAAGATGAAAACGATTAGCTATGATCATTGAATATAGCAACGAAATTTCATATGTATTGTAAATTATTAGAGGCATAGAAGAACATAAAATTAGCATTATACTGTACATCGATCGACAGACATAAATAATGATTAGTAATTAATTCAACTTTGTCCAACGCATTGATCAGTTTAGCACTTCTCATTTCAATCATTATCTTCATGTACACGAGCGCAATTGACAAAGACGTCCTGTGCCCATGCTGTAGGCCTAATTACATGAATCTAACTGCAGCCAATCAATCAATCATCCGATTTCACTTCTCCATCCGCCAAGTTGAAAATGCAGCAATAGGACGTGCATTCATTCGTAAAAGACCAATCATTTGGAAATCAGTTCCAAGCCAATCAGTTCAGAATGACGCAGGTTTTTGCAGTGCTCGCATTAGACAGTTAATTTATAAGCTATTTGAATGACTGTTGCTCAACAGGCTAAAAGAATAAGAAAAAATGCTGCGTCTTTATTATTTTCATTATTTTATTTTGCGTCTGAAGCGATAATGCTGCAGTTGATTTGGTAAAGAGCCTCAGTTTATGCATTCTAGCCGGTAGAAATGCACTTGAAGCGGCAATGACGCAAACACTTTTCGCCGTTTGCATGTTGAAATGGCATCATCGATCTTGAACAGAAAAACTCGTTCTGTACGGGTCAAACCTTTATAATAAGCATTTCAACCTTTAACTACGTCAGTAATATAAACAATGTCGAGCTCCAGGTTGTCTCCAACTTATTAATAGCTGTCATTCATGCTTCATAGCAATCGAACTACACGGAAATAAATGCATGTACATGACAGAAATTGAATATGCTGATTGTGTTGTGATCTTCTTTGACCGAGGATGTCATTTAGTAACGCAAATTTCTAATTTTCTATTTCCAATCAGTGGAGCAGATAAAGGGGTAAAAGTAAATCATAGCACCGGTGTTTAATATTAGCAGACGAATATTTCTGCAGTTAAGAAACAAAAAGTAGGAGCTCCTCGTGCTACCGTCACTTACCATCAATTGATGGAATTTTGCAAAAATGCTTCTTCTCATTTTCATTCTTTTTTCGTCATAGTCATCTAGTAAAAGTCGCTTTCTTTAACATAAAGAATAAGTTTCAACCCATTGAGCAATTCATGCATCTCATGACATTCATTGTACTCGATTCTTTCAGTTGTAAAACCCAGCATCCTTTTAAAAAATTAGAATTCGACCAATATTTCATGAGCTCTTGTTTTCTTCTCAGGAAAAGCTGTCATCAATCATTCATTCACAAGTCGTCTATTTCCTTTTTAATCACATTTGAAGTTATTTAGAACAAATAAGTTAAATTGCAGCAATTAAAGGGATTTATAGACAAAATTCGATAAAAATCCTAACATCCATAAAAATTGATAGCTTCAATGTTGAATTGCTATTCATAGCACGAAGATAAGCGATTGGATCAACTGAATACCATTACAAAGTTCACACACCGGGAATATCATGTAGGCACAATGCAGAGCGGAAACCCCGAGATATCGATGCGCTTCAGATACTGTATATTGATTAGGTTAATACATGATTTTGGAATTGATTGAAGGCTACATCAAAACTCCCTAGGTGCTTATCATGATGATGTGTCAAACACAGATAATTGTTGCTATTGTCATTTGAAGATAGTGGCAGCAAGAACCACTCACTCAAGGATAGAATATTTGTTACCTTGCCTAAATCTTCACTGCACCATGCATACGCGAATAGACCAATTGCTTCAATAACTTAAAGAAATGTCTTAATGCTATTGCAAGTTTAGTCTGCACATTGTTCATATCAATATCCTAAACAATGTGCTTGCAAATTTCTTATATGCGAGCAAGAAACGTCCCCTTCTAAACAAATTTGTGTATTCCCTGTATCTGCAATCTGCAGTTAGAGCAGAGTTTAGTTGAGTGAAGTTATTCATTACATACATGTGTAGAAATATGATTTTGCTATTACTGCTCAAAAGTAAAAATACTGCAATTTCTCATCTTCAGAGTTTCAGAATCATGAGGCTATTATACGAAATAATTCATTTTGTAGTCTAGAACTGCACCCATGATTTTGCTAAAATCGGACTTCTTATTTCACGCAATCATAGCTGAGGGGGAACTAATTGGGATGGGACGCCAAATGATGCAGTCGTGAGATGGGCAGGAAATTCAAATATCTGTTAAAGCTCCCTATCATTAATATCCCGTCGTTGGTTGCGTGTCTATGGTAAATCCAATGTTGAAAAAGGTGATAAAGATGTCTAATTGTCACATATGGCAAATAGGCTCTTCAATTAGCTTCGAAATTATTTCGGTATTCGAATTCACAACGCATCCTCAACACATTTCACAAGAGTAAAAGGTTATTGATGGCGTGACGAATAGTCCAGATTCTGTCATAAGTTATTAATGCATTCATTTGCTCAAATAACCAGTTTGAGAAATAAGCTCATGCCCACAATATAAGAATTGAGTACTTACTTTAATCGAGAATCCTATGGGCTTTCATTGTTTCTTTAATTCATTATTGTCAGTTAGCTTCTTTCATCAGTTTATATCGATGTCAATGGGAAAAGTGCATCATTTAACACCGACAGAGATAATAAGACATACTATGCTAAATGCTTAAAATTGCTTAGTCTCGTCAAACATGCACTTCACTTTTTGTTTTGATGAAAGATAATTGCTCTAAAACAGGATCTGTCATAATATTCTTTTGTGTTCCTAAAGATCTGGCCTCTCAAAAAATAAAATTCAGGCAAATGAGCGCCATCAAATAATTGAATAGAAGGAAACATAAATTTGTAAAATAATTATTTACTTATTTTGAAAGCAATCGTACAAAGTATGTTAGTCAATTTCAGATGTCCTTTGTCTGCAATAGTGAAAGCAAATTGATATCTGTTACATCGATTGTCATTTAAAATGTGTTATCTGCACTTTATGCTGGTACTGAACAATATTAGATATGCAGTTTACCCCCGATGATCCGACACATTCTGTTCCCGAAAAATATGCTGTAATATCGAGTTTCTTCTAATGCAACTCTCGGAGTTACATTTTGTCATGAAGATTGCAGAGTGCCATTTCGCCTGGACATAGACATAGAATAGAAAGATGTCCTCAAACTTGAACAATTTGAGCACAAACTTTCTTTGCGGTTAGTCTAAGACGCTGCGTTTTGCCCTATAGAGTCTCAGTGAGGCTCGGAATGTGCTAAATTGGCTTTGAATATCTAGATTGGTTGAGCAAGTTGAAGGACTGCACAGCAGCTGCTCTGCTCTGAGTTTGAGTTTGATATTGGTTGAATCGGAATCACGGTGAAGGCGATCCTAGATAGTTGGTGGAGATGCAGTAAAAGTAGGCTTTCTCTGGTTTGCATCAGGGACATGGGCTCTATTTCATTTCGGCTGTCCTTACCCAAGCTCTATTGAAGGGCGGGTTGAAGAAGAAGAAATGTGGTAAACGATTTCAGTTTAGTCTGTCTACGAACAGTTGCACAGTACGCATACTCACCAGAGCTTTACTGCGAATAATATAGAATATTCCTTATGTCATGAATAAACATGTAAACATGTAGTTTGTATGTTTAGCCTATTGGTAGTGTTGGAAACGATACCTTAATTATTACTGGAATAACGATAAAAATTCCTCAAATTGGCAATTTCTGGTACTTTTGTATCACTACCTGCTGGTACCTACTTAACGCATGTGTCGTGAACATGCTAATTCCGTATCGTAGTGGAATAAAACACTCTCTGGTTGTCTCATAAATTTCAGCATATGGTCATTTCCACGAAAGTGAAACATGGGTCGGAAAATTAGAAACTTTTTTACACTCGCCTTAGTCTTCCTAAAGGTTATGTTCGAAGCACTTACAACTTAATCTCGTCTGATGACTATCACAATTCGTAAAATAGCTCTACTTCATAATTAGTTCAGTTAAATTTCAATGAGTCACCACACAGTCAAAAGAGATTCTTGAGAAACGAGCGCTGCCAAACATTTTGAGATCTATAGACAATTTGAGAATTAATATAATTTAATTACTTATGACATTGTTACAAGAGTGTATGAAAAGTATGCTGCAGATATATCACAACTTGATGAGCAGAAGCTCATCAGAAAGATCTCTTTATGTACAGGCAACTGAACAGCGTACCTTTTAAAAAAGACCGTTGCCGGGTACATTTAGTGCTAAAATAGAAGAGAGCGCGAAATTACAGGAAAACCATTGTAAAGCGATAATTTCCAGTGTGTGAGATTATCTTGGCAGCAGTTTGATTTCGAAAAGAATTATATCTTAAGTATGAAAACCTCTGATGAAAATTAGTTAACTACTTAGAATGAAACGACCGTTACCGCGAAATGACCCATATGCATCATTCCCCCTATGACTCGCTGTATATGACTGCGTCTGTCTGCAAGCCAACAGTGACGGTCATCATCACATAATTTTAGAAAACTACACGGCTGTTACAGAGCTAAAAATGTTCACAGTACTCTGTCGGACTGACAAACTGAAAATGAATGCGGTTTGACGAAATGTCGGTGTCAGAAGACAGGATAAGACTGCAATAATTATTCCGTTATCGAACATTCCTGTCGGATATATGAGGGTGTCAATTTCAAGTTTGTCAATCAAAGTTTTTACATCTATGGACAGGAAGATTTGGCCTTCCTCCACTGCTTCTCATCGTTCTCTTCAATTTCGTGATATTTTCATGATTTCTAGAAAAAAACTTTCTCATTTTGATCACGCCAATTTCTCCATTTCAGTGTGCACCAATGGCGAGGCATTCCTCGTAGTTGGCGATACCACACTGCAGCTTCGCAGCTGGAACCATATTAATCATGCTAATTTGTTTTTCATCTAAATGTATTTTCTTGTTCATAGTGAGCATAATTCAAGGCAAACATTTGAGATGGCGAATAAATTCAAACTCTGTCTGGTAGAAACTTATTCATTTCCATCTCGTTTCACAAGGCTGTTAAATACTCAACCGCTTCCTTTTCGGGCTCCTTCTTTTGGGGAATCTATTTTCTCCGGATTCTGGTCAGAATGAAAGAGAAAGACTCGCTTCGGTCCATCATAAAAAAGATGGACGTTTTCTTTTCCAGTTCCTATTTTGGAATTGCTCCACTTCAAATCAGGATTCTGAGCATTTTGAGAGACTTATTTCGATCGTTTAATATTCCACATTTTCTTTTTCTCGCTTATATCTTCTGGGAATATCTCCTTTTCTGAATGTACGCTGGAGGATTGAGTCCTATCTTATTGTTCTCGCTTTCCAATGCCTTCCTAGTTGTGCACGACAGGTTTGGAAGCGGCCAACGGCCGATCGTTCGGGCCGGTTTTAGTATCGCCGGCCTGACCACGGCCGCAACATTTGAATTTGGCTTCTCATTGCGCCGTCCTGTTAATTTAATTATACCCGTGTCGACCGTTGACGACATTCACTCTAGAATAAATGCTTAGTCAATCATTAAAACATTGAGAGCATGTAAATGTAACATAATTTGAGAGCATCTACACTTATGTTTTGTGACATAAATTTCGAGAAGTGTTCTTTAAACAGTAAGAAAATGATTACTGGCAACTTATGCATGTACATGCAGTTCAAACCCTACTTTTTCTCAAATGAAGTTTCCAGAATCATATAGTCTAGCCTGTATGAATTTTGGAAGCATTACGTATTCCTTAACCTATCTATTGTAAAATTGTTCCAGATCTTGAATAATTTCACTTCGTGGGATAGTTGACATAACACGTGGAGCTTAGAGATGCAATGAGTAATGGATTTCAATGCAACCTAGGTAGGACCCAGTAACCGAACATTTGACCATGGATTGTGGATAATTGTTTGATGAGTTAACGACATACGATAAATTTTGATTGTCATTATACAGGGACACTCACTACAATGAAAAATTGATGACAAGTTTAGCGAGCTAATTATTCCAGACTCTTTTACGTCTGCTCGTGGTCATCAATGTAGACTCAAAGGATCTGAATTTAAACTGTAGTGGAGAGAGTTCGCAATTGACGTCGCAAATCACTGACATTCCCTCACAAGTGAAGAGATAAATCTCATTTCAATGAATGACTTTAAATCAAGGTTGCACGTCGCAGGCAACACATTTCGTAACATCAGCACTCAGTCAGTGATCAAATAGTTCATCTCAGAACTTCAATCGTTAGAAAATCTTCTATTATATTGGAGCTTAGAATTTGTTGACTGCTAGAAGCTTTCTTGTGGAGGCGGGATGTAGATATATACACGCATATATTGTTGTATCAATGTTAATATTATATCAATGCCCGCTTGGGTCATTATTTTGATTACCTGCTTTCAATTTGCTTGTGTTTGATTGACTTTGAAAATGTACTTAACATTATCATAAATTACATAGTAGCCCTACAACTCATTAGACGAGTAAATAAGTCATAACGCGTATTACTGCTCATCGCACAAAACATGATATCAAAGTGTTAATAATTGCATTGCATGATACTGTATTGTAATAGGCAACTCGCTTATCCGGATTACCGGTAGGCCTACCATTCATGCATTTCACGTACGATATGAGGAAATTCAATATTGTCTAATGGCATAAGTTGATCAAACAATGTCAGATGATCAAAGCCTTAACCAACTGGTACAGAGACGCCAGACACTGTCCCAATAACCGGTTTTGATGACTCCGACCGGGCCCCGGGGCGGTTCCAATCCGGGTGCAGGAGCTCCACTTCGAACCTTGAATGACGAAGATTGACATGCATGTAGGGTAGCTTCTTTCCAGATCACAATAATGTTTCAACGCGTCTGTTCTGGATTCACACCATAACTTTGATCTGAAGTATGATTTCCCCAAAATCCTTTATGAAAATTTGCTTTGAACTCTCTGAGTGCTAAATGACACGGATGCCTCAAGAAATCAAATAAGTGTCAGTCAATGAAACAGAAAATGATGCGGATCAATCGTTGTCGCGAGCGGTCGACTTGTGGTGCGTCTCTCGAGCGCAATATCGAATTTCTGGTGGTTTAGAAATTGGTTGCGTTATTTCTGGAATATTTTTTGATCTGTTGGTTTGGCCTGCTTTTAGTAATTGAATGGTGGTACTCTCATCAATTATCAAATTGTGGTTAATTTACTGTGGATAAAGATTGAATTCTATTCATTCTATTCATTCTGGCTTGATCTCTTTCAACGTTATTGGAATATCCTCGCGCAAGCATTCATCACTTCTATTATTGGCATTTCGTCAGCATTACATCGTGCATTTTAGTTAAGTGTTCAATCGCATTCGATATCAGTGCCTTCGCTAGTAATTGTTGTAGTGCTGATTGATCTGTGTGCTGACCAGCTGGTATTGTCAGCTGATGACATCAATAAAATCAGCTGTTATCGAATCGAGTTAGTCACCTCCCCACGCCGCTGGTATCCGAGATATCGATTTTCTGCACGTGACATTTACGACAGTGTCTTCGTGTCCCTTTGTCTTTCTGACGTTTCACTTCATTATCAATATGGCGCGTGAAACCAGATCTGGGTCACAATCCAACGAGATGTTGTCTGAGATCAAGGCAATGATCGAGGCTTCTAAATTAGAGGTGATCGAATCACTAACAAATGAAATAAAGAGTTTGAAGGACGAAATCGCAACTTTGACTAGGCGTATTGATACATTAGAATTAGACAACAAACATCATAAAGAAGCAAATGTACGATTGTCGATTGAAATGACGGAAAAATTCGTTACGAAATTTGCAGTAAGTGAAATAACAAGAGCCATAGAGTCACAAGACGCACTCCTCGAAAATCACGAGCGAGCTATAAGAAAGAAAAACCTCATCATCCATGGTGTACATGAAGTTCTAGATATCAGTAAAACAAACACACCTATTTCTGGTATCATGAATTTCCTTGGGATAGATTTCAACATCACTACCGATTGTGAGTCTGTTCGTAGACTTGGAAAACCTGTGCAAGGCAAATGTAGACCATTGCGGTTGATTATGAAAGACATGGAACTGAGACATTCTATACTATCAAAAGCCAAAACACTGCGAACATCACCAGACTTAAAGAAAGTGTTCATTGGACCTGACCTAACGCCCACACAGCTATCATTCAATAGACGCCTTCGTAGCATTCGTGACGAATTGAGAAGCAAGCTTGAAAACAAGGGTAGAAATGTATACATCTGGAGAAATGCCATTTACAGTGACAATGAGAAACTTCATGAAGAGACATACTCACCGAATTTTCGGATGTAGCTTTTAACCCTGCTGTTCCGTCAACGTGGACGAAACCTGTGAATAATGATACTCAGTTAAGTACATGTTCTAGGGCACTTCTTCCATCTGTACTCAGTAACGCTAGATCTGTATTTAAGAAGTTTGACGAATTATGTGTGTTGCACTGTGCTCACCGTCCGAGTGTTATCGCCATCACAGAATCTTGGCTCAACTCTGACATTGACTCAACTCTTCTTCAGTTACAGACATAGGTCCTGTATAGAGATGATCGCCAAGGAAGAATTGGTGGCGGCGTTTGTGTCTGGATACATGAATCGTATAGACCTCAAATTGTTGTAATTCCTAAACATGATCTCTTTGAGTTCGTGACAATTCATTTAACTGCATGTAATTTACTTTTGATGTGTTTGTGCTTGCCACCCAGCATTTCTGCTGCTGACAATGTATCAATATCCTCATTTATAATTGACATTGTTGATACTGTGATGATCAGATTTCCGGACATTGAAATAATATTCTGTGGCGACTTTAATACCTTCAATACTCATAACCTCGAAGTATCTTTTGATCTAGTTAATAAAGTAGTTCATCCGACAAGATCCGATAAGATTCTGGATAAGATTTTCATTTCATCTGGTCTTTCGAACTATTATGAGAACTGCGATGTTTTGCCACCTTTATCCACGTCAGACCACAACTCCGTACATCTGAAAGGCTCCAGCCCTTCATTGGATACGAAAAGCCGCATTGTGTGGGATTTCAGAAGGTCGAATATAGACAAATATATTGATGCATTGGCCGACACTGACTTTCACGATCTTTACAAGACTCGCACTATTGATGAGAAATTAGATATTTTTTACTCGAAGATCAGAAATTGTTGCACTACCATACCCAACACTATGGTAGCCATGACATCGAATGATAAACCATGGATCACACCTATACTTAAATCGCTTATAAATGAAGGATGGTTTGCTTTTCGGACAAGAAATTATGATTTGTATAATCATCTCAAAGTCAAAATCAAGACGGAGATGACGAACGCCAAGATAAAGTGGGCTTCTAAGAGTTCCAAGTCTTCGAATGACGCCTGGAAGGTGGTAAATGATTCAACAGGTCGGAGCACTAAATCAAGCTTGTCAAGTATCACGTCGACGTTTTCAAGTGAAATGGATTGTTGCAATTTCGTTGATTGTGCATTTGAATCAAGATTCGTTGCTGATTCAAGTAGCTCACCTGATTCCTCACGGCCTACAATTTCTGAGAATGAAACATCGTGGTGCCCATTAAGTGAACCTTTCGAAATTTATAAAATACTGCAAAAGATACGCACTGACAAAGCTATTGGTTGTGATTTCATTCCACCCAGACTCTTAACAGAAGGAGCTCTTTTTCTAGCCAATCCTCTGTACCACATTTACAATTCAAGCATTATTGACCATGTTGTACCGTCGGTTTGGAAATATGGATTAGTTACTCCAGTACCAAAGTCCAATCCTCCAAATGCAAATGACCTGAGACCTATCACTATACTACCCGCTCTGGAAAAATCCTAGATAAAATAGTTCTGAATAATATACGTCCAACTTTGATGAATTTTATAGATGACGATCAATTCGGATACCGGCCAAAGTCTTCGATGTCATGTGCCTTAATCCGTCTACACGATCGCATTACACATAGACTAGAGTCTGAAGAGTCGACTGGTGTTGCAGTCTTATCCTTGGATTATTCTCGGGCTTTCGATACTATCTCTCACCGCATTTTGATAGAAAAATTAGCAGCTCATAATCAACCGGCTGATTTTATCTACTGGATTCAATCGTATCTGAATGGGAGATCACAATCAGTTAGAATAGGAAACTCTGTCAGTAATCCTGTCAAAGTCCATAGTGGTGTGCCTCAAGGGTCTATCTTGGGTCCAATGCTATTTATATTCTACACGGCAGATCTCTTTAACTCGGCATCTACTGACTACATCAAGTATGCTGATGATACAATGATTATCGAAACAATTGGTCGCGACAAAGGGGCATGTACTCAAAGGTTGCAGGAAACTCTTTTGAGAATTGAGGAACTTAGTCACAACATCAACCTAACTCTGAATATGAAGAAGACCAATCTTCTTGTGATACCAAAGAAAAATAATCCTGGTTTTTCTATCGCCATCCCTCAAATTCAGAGTGTTGATAGCCTGAAACTCCTGGGAGTGACTTTCTCCTCTAATCTCAACTGGAACCTTCACATATCTTCAATTTTGAAAAAGGGCAATTCACGTCTATACGCTCTTCGAGTCCTAAGACCGATTGTACCACGTAGAGTTTTAGAGCAGACTTGTAGCACCATTATTTTCACACTTTTTGATTATGCCTCAGCAGTTTTTGTATATTTGCCAAGACATCTACAGGATGATCTTCGTCATTTCTGCAAACGAGCTCATCGCATCATTCACGGACGAGATTGCGATTGCAACTTATTCGAGGATGTAAATGGCCGTCGCTTGCGACTTGCGTGCAATTTGTTTGTAGCCGCAGAACAAAACACCGAGCAACCTTTACATAGACTCATCCCATGCCGCTTTAACCGGTCTGGACAGTATTGCGTTGAAATGGCAAAGACGGCCCGCAGACAACGGCAATTTCAACTTTATGTATCTGCACATCTAAATAACATTAAATGATTTTTGACATGTGACTTCCTTACTGCATTACTGTGAATGCATTTGATTTTGCTGTAACTTGACATATGTACTTACCTTGATTTTCATTACTGGAAATATAAAACGCTTTCTCTCTCTTTTCTCTCTATTTTCCCCAGCTTCAAGGCCGAAGGTATCTTTTATAGTGCTATAGCGCAGACCAAAATTCATCAATTGGATTTTGTGCTAATCTAAGTTTTATTGAAGAGAGATTTTTCTTTTCCCTACCATAGATACTACTTGAATATTGTTTCCATAGAGTAGGTGTATTCGGTAGAGTGGTAACTCCGCATTTATTAAATCCCAAATGTGTATACACTTTCGATTTTATTAAATGAACTCAAGGGAGATACAGGTGGTATTGTTACCAAATGTGAGATATGCAAATTTTTGCAGTTTTGAAGAAATTGCAACGGAATTGACTGATCATGATAGTATAATGCAGAAGGAAATGATGCAATTTTACAGATCGTCCGTGTCATGACAGCCTTGGAGAGGTAATATTTGTTAAATTAGCAACTCGATGACCTGCTATTGCTTTCATGCCAAACCTCAAGAGAATCTTCTTAAGCGAGATCATATCATAAAGAACCTGCCACTGGTAGAGCAAAATAACATAATCAAAGACAATGATTTCAATCAACTTTGAAAGATATGTAAATGGGTCCACATCACTATTCAGATTCTAGAAATGAAACATGAATTTAGTGCATCATAAATGCCGGTGAAAATTAATTAAAAACTTCAAATTTCAGCCACGAAAGTACGATTAATATCGTTACTTTTTCATGAAGACTTTCATAATAATACAATTCATGAAATTCCCTTGATAATCAACTTGATTTCCGCTTAGTTAGGATGATTGTTATCAAATATTCATTCCTTTTGATATCCAACTTGTTTCATACTACTTATTTAGGATAGTCATCTCGGTAGTATATAAATTGACAAATTTTGACTTTTTCAAAAGTGCTCAAATAATTTTTTGGACCACGGGAACGTAATCTCCGCAAAAACTGAATATTTTGATATAAATTTTTCACTGTATACAGATACTTTTTTGAGTCGACATTCTGCCTATATATCCCTACTCTATGATTGTTTCCATCTTCGATTGGAGGATTCAAAATCGGACTGCCATTCATCGAATCCTAGAAATCTTAAGGAAGCTCATTGCACCTCTTCTTTAAAAATTATTGAAGGCTTAGTAATTTCTAACTATCAATTCAAATCATTAGGAGAAAGGAACAAAGCCTCAGGAAGATAGTTAAAAACAAACAAAAACAAATTTAACAACAGCATCATTGTCCCATGTTATACTGGTAAGTATGTCTTCCATTTTGTATGCTTATTATGAGTGTCTACAATAACTGCAAATTCTTTAATGTTGTCTGGTTTAAAGTACGTTAGGGTGCAACTGTGCAAATTTCTTTCACCTGCGTAAAAGTGAAATTTTTTCGTGCGGAAACGCTGATAATAAATAATGACAATAGGAACAAAGAATGCATAAATCAAAAAAAACTGTCTGATGGTAATCATATTAAAAACTGCTCTCTCGATGAAGGAAGTGTATTTTCCATTATGAATTCTAATTATTTTAGTGACATTTTATTAATTGATGTGAACTTCCTTCTATAGGCTTGAATGAATGTACTGTGAAAGTAGGGTTGTAAACCTATAAGTCGAAGACTCAAGTACCTAGTATTATTCAACACAGCAGGCGAAATCTCCCTAGGAATTGCGAAGGCTTGATAATTTGATGACTTCAAGAATATGGGCGGCATCATTAACATCAAGTCTGATAGCACATTCAGACCAAAGTACAACAACCCCTATTGGTTTTGGAATTTTGCCTGGCATGGGCAGTAGCAGCACTGCATGGATATACCACTTACACGTGGATGTTTGATCATCGATGTGAAAAGCTGGCTTACATGTGAGCCGGGTGCGTAGACGTCTGATGAGGGGTGCGAGAGAAGGCTATTGTTGAGAATGAAAGATTGTAGCCTTTTATTGTCTATTTGTCTACCCTACTAGCATGTACAATTTTGGCCATTTCATGCACGGAGAACCCAATATTATCTGTCTTAACACCACTCAAAGGTTCGATGAAAGGTCAGGAACACCAAAAATCGGAGAATATTGACCACTTCGTAACTTTGTGAACTGAATTTCATTTAATAAATGAGTGTAATGACTGACCAAGAGTCAACCTGAAACTGACCGGAAGTCGAGCTGCCGGAAGATACTGGTGATTAAACAAATGCTATCTATCGACCTACTTTTCATAGACATTAATCTATTGTTATATCTTGCAGAATTACAAGTTTTCTAAAACTACTTTGTTTTCGTGACACATCACTGACATATTTGAGATTTTTATTTTTTGTCAAAAAATGAAGATATTCAATATCTCTGTTTTCATTTTTTTTAATTGCTGTTTTTGAACCTCTTCCGAATGCATGATGTGTGATTCGCGTTTAAATTGATTTAAATATCAGCTCTATATCAATGATCATCATTTCTGTTTTATATTTGGTGGATGCAAATAAAGTTTTGACGGAAACGTAAAATGTTTATGTCAAGTTTATGCCATTGATTATCGATTCCAGTTCTAATATATTGACCAATGCGATAAGTGGGTGGGCTGTGCTCAAATAAATACTTTGCCCAACCTTTCATGAAGTGTCACTTGTGATTTATTCGTCCAGCTCAATGCGATTTATTAATCAGATTAAATTCTTAGTAGCAAAATGAAGTTTGAACTTTTGTTGTCCTGACATGAAGTGCATGTGAAGCACACGTTTATGTTCATCTGAAGCTGGCAGGTTCACATCGAAAATATTTGTCACTGAATAAATCGTTGACGTCACAGGCTATATCTGTTAATCCTCATGAAGTTATCTGCACTTTTCCTACGAATTTTCATCTATTTCGTATGAGAATATATAATTTTTGGGATAATGGAATACCGTACTTTGCAATCATCACGTAATGATATTTACAGTGTGTGTTTTGAAAAGTAGCGGATTATCTACATGTATTTTTATTAAGTTTCCATTAACATATTTACATAATTGCAAAATGCGGTTTGTATCATTTCTTATCTATATAGCCCACATGTACATTTTAATATGAAATATCAGCATGAGAATAGTTTGCACATTCCAGCACTGGAAGGCCTCAAAACTACAGATTTCACATACCTTTCATGATTTATAAATTTAGTATACAAATGTCTTTAGACGAAAAACAGGTATTTAAGCGAACTGCTGATTGTGTAGCCTGCGGAAATGACACCACTAGGGTCATTTTGTTGCCAGCGTACCGATTTAGCTCAATACCTGATTGATTCATTGTATTGACTACGACAATTAAAGAACAATGTAAATTAGAAGCCTTTAATAAAATACGAAATTTCTTTAATTTCATTTCAAAATTTATTATCTATCTCATTTGCCTACAGGCAAAGAAGCAATTCAAACTGTAAGTAAGACGAAAAAAATTTGCGTCAACTGCCATCTTCATCAAATCCTTTCCATGAACCATGTCTCAACATCAATTGTTACATTTGTTCGAGAAATCATGAAAGCAAAAGACAAGTTTGCAAAATTAGAGTGTCGTGTTTATGAAGTCAAATGTGAATTGCATGAGCAAACATTCAGTGGCGAAACAAATAGAAGTTTAGAACAACGCATCGACGAACACATGAAATTATTTGAAAACAAAAGCAAAACTCCTACTCTACCAACATTCAATTGAAAAATTTGAAAACACTCTACAGAACACAACCAAATTCGATGGACAATTAGTGTCCGTGCGCAGTTTCCTTCAGACAAGCGACAGAGGCGACATTTATATCAATGGATAATTTAGAATTAAACAGAAAAGCTGAGTTCGGTGATCAAAATTGACCTTGGCGGTACTATATGCTATCTATAGTGTATTTCCGCCTAATAGACCAGTGGAATCCTGCTATCTATGATGGCACATTTCTATGCTCTTGAGTATCATAGCAAATTTTGATAGTGCATTTTACAAAGCTCTTTTAGAAATCGTGCTTGATACATCTATACTTTTCATCAAGGTCCATGATTGCCGTTAGACTTTCTAGTCTTTACCTTTATCCATAATCTTATGACAAGGAAGAATGTGTGAAATTAACCGAAAAAATTTGCCTTGTTCATAGGGCTGGTGAAAACATTTTGACTGATAGAAAATTGATTCTAGCTCTTTTGTTTTCCAACTTGTGAATTACACATTTTAGTCACATAATACCAATATATATATATATAGCCGACTTCTATGTCCCTTTTCTATTGTAGTTTTGAGTCTTTCAAAAGTGTATAATGGTCAACTATTTATTGTATGATAACTATGATAAGTGAAGTCCCAGGACATTCTGGCTTGACCTTGAATAATATAATGTCCTGGAAAGTCAAGGTCAAGTCAAAATGTCCTGGAACTTCTCTGAACAAACAGTATCAGCGATTACATTGTTAAATAACACCCATTCAATTGTTGTAGTAGTTGTTGATTGTCACAGTACAGTTATTGAATGTAGGCTGGAATGAACATGTATTGTTATCAGAAACAGCATTGTTGCTTGTCTGACTGGGAAGTTCATTGCTACGAATAGAAATTGTTGATGTTCGCGGTTGATCGGCGTCATCATTCCTCTTGTAGATTGCAGCACTCATACGTTTCTCATGTGAGCTGGCCTCGATGTAAGCGGCGTTTGCGGCTTCACTCACACGACCAGTTTTCTTTTGAATAACTTCTTTGTTTATTCCAGATGAAATTAACCTGTTAGTAACAGTCCTCCGCAGGCTAGAGTTGGTTATATATTTCTTGGGATCACTCATGCTAAACAACTGTTTTGTGACTTTTTGAATGGAATGGACTCCCAATGGCATTGCATTATACCAAACTGGGCCTTTAGGGTTGCGCTTACACGATAAATAAAATGCATTATGACCTCGCAAGTTATGAGCCTCTGGACGATGTGAGACATAATCTTTGTAAAGAGAAACGACACATTTTCCAGGATCTTCTGGCAGCGAATGAATTCTCGTTTGTTTTGGCTCCATTCTCGAGTGTTTTAGGCCAAATGTATGGTTCCTGGAAATTCTTTCTGTGTAGAGTAAGTATTCTCCCGTGTAATCTGTAATCAATTGAATTTGTGATTGATCACCATAAATAAGATTACGATGCTCCTGACATGCTCGGAGGCTAAGATGAAGACCCAAGTGATATAAAAGAGTATGGAGAAGCTGCTCCGGATTAGATCTACCAAATTTTCCTTTCTTCCATAATTCCTCCTCTTCTTCATATTCAATGACCGCTGTTCTTTTTCTAGGTTTAGCCAACCCCAATGCTGCGTTCTTCTTCATCTGAGAATCGAGGGCTTCTCTAGAGATTTTAAATTCTTTGTCCAAGAATATAGACATATTCCATTTCAACATGTTGAAATAATGCTGTACTGAGGCAGCAATTTCTTTGAGTGTCTGTGGTGGATATCTTTCGCCATTGACTTTCCTAGCATCACAAAAGAAATACTGCAACGTGTGATCTAAATCGTTCGGAGTAAATTCTTCAATTGGCTTCAAAACCTTTGGAATGTCATCGATTCTTAGCCTCCACTCAAACAACCATTTTTGATATATGTTCATAGCCCATTTATCTTTATCTTTTGTATTTTTCGGAATTCTATTCTCTAAATCTTCTTCTAGCTCTTCTCTGGATGTACATCCAAAACGTCCACTTGCTTGATCTTCTTCAAGGACCTTATTAACTGGATTTTCATTACCATCCCATTCCTCACCAAAAACTTCCATAACATCGTCATATGTTAAGCCAGCTAATTCTTCCATCATTGTGCTGATCCGAAATGAAAATGAAAAGCTTACAGTAATTTTTAAATTACTATGGATCATGGATATCTCGGACTTTACGTATATAATAAAGTACTGATTTGAGGATTTCCATGCTAATCCATGAATATCTTGGACTTTACTTGTTGGCGCTGGCATGGAAATCTAAATAGTAGTAATATTATAGGTTTTACGACATTATTATCAAACTCCCTTCCTATCTCCACTATGTTGAACTATGCGTTCTACATTTTCTAATGTAGAACGGAATTTCTATGAATCAAAATACATGTAATCCAATGGGCTACCGTGCTACATTTTTTTACCCTACAATGCACCCAAATTGCAAGTGAGCTCAGATGATATCTTGGGTATAGATAAATTGAGAATGGATAAAACTATATCTGTGTACAAAATCAGGTGAATTATGTGAAATAATTACTCGGTATATTTCATAAACTTGCAAATTCTATAAATAAGATTCACAGTTGGTTGTCAATCAACGATGAACAATGCATAAAAACATATACACCAGGAAGGAAATAGACAATGTTGTTTAACGATGCATGTTAATTGTCACATTGCATTGATGGAAATAGCATCCTCCTGGAATTTTTTCATTCAATATATTCTGTATGTTTGTAGATGCATCAATTTTGATTTCTTCGTTAAGAATTAATTTGTCATTTTCATCACTCATCAGTTCATCTGTTTCTTTGCAATTTATCTGGTTTTGTTCTTTGTGATTATTCATGGCTTTGGCTAAGTCCGTTGACATCTCAATTTTTTTCTTCTGCTGAACTCGTTTGTATATACCCAACCCAGAATTGCTAACATGTCCACTTACGCTTTTTATATCATTTTCCGCATGTTTAGTACCTAATATAGAGCAACATGAAACTCTGAGACAATGATTTGTGTAAGTTTTACTTAAATTGCAAAATTTACTTATGTTTGACATGTAATCTTTGATAGTATTTACACCAATCTTTCTATTTTCGAACCAAGTTTCGTCGTCAATGCAAAATGAATCCCTTGGACGTTGCCAAAAATACCTGTTTAAAGGATTTAATTTCTTCATGTAATGCAAAACTATAGAATACGGACAAGTTTCAACGATCAATCCGCCATTAGATTTCTCCAGGTCATTTTGACGATGGTTTTTGGTAAGCTCATCTTTTTTCAAATGTATGTACCTCTTTCCATTTTCTGTCAATTTGAACCCAAAATCATCTTTTGTCATTCCATCCAGATTTTCATTCCCTCTTCTTGCAAAAAACAAACCAATAACGACAAATACAAGCCACTGAAGTTGTTGTGGTACATTTATATCAAGCCTGCTTGAAATCAATGAAAAATCTTTTTCATTTATTTGGTCATAGTGCTCTGTGTCCCCACGTCCATCTGCCTTTACTTTTTTCAAAAGACATTGAAAAATTTCGATGGACAATGGAAAGTTGTTTTCATCTTTTATAATATCAACTTTCCTGTCCATCACATCCTCCAATTTTCTTCTCAATGATTGCCGTAGTGATAGATACGTATTTCTTTTGTATAATTCTTCCCCTTTGCGTAGTGAAATGTAAAAATCTCTTAACATTTCGTCAAGATATTTAAAGGATAATTCTTTTACATCTACGTTCAGATCTTTGTAACGCATAAAGGCTAAAAATGAGTTGTAGGCAGAATTTTGCTGGTAAACAGTTCTCTTCGCACATTTGATCTTGAGTAGGTCATTTGCATCTGTATTTACGAATTGTCTTTTAGCCATTATTTCAAATGCTTGTTAATGTACAGGCTACACCTCATGCAAATGCCAGTTAAATATCGGTTCACTTGAAATTCAAATGAAGGAAATGCACATAGAAGTAGATAATAGTACTTTCTATGGTATTGTTAATTTCTATGGAAATGCATGACATCAATATTAGATAGGCTATCTACTAGGACTTTGGATGCCATGGAAAGCCAACCACGTTTGTGTTCTTAGCAGATTGTCTATATCGTCACTGGTCCATAGAGTTCATTGACATTTCTTGATCGTTTGATAATAGTGATATAACTACTCATTCTGTACTACCATAGAAAGATGTAGCACTCGGCTTCGCCTTGTGCTACATTTTCTGTGGTAGTACAGATGTCGTAGTTATGATTTTTTTAAAGGGAATGAGGCAGTTATCATTGAATAAATGAAATAATGAGGATATTGGCATATCTAAATAAATTCCAAAAAGGGCAGGAGCCTTAGTACAGATAATTGGCCGATATATCTCAGCAAATAACAATGAAACAGTTTTACTTATTTAGTTGAAGACACTACTAATGTCAGTTTAATTCTATAGGAATATGGACAAGACTTAGAACTCATAGGAAGACATTAACAAATCATAGACTTATGTTTTTAGGTGTATCTACAACAACTAGTTGTTAGATATAACAGATTCGGGGGGTTGGGAGACTATGTTACAAATTTCTAGTGGATCTCTATTCGGGGGAGGGAACAGGGATAGAATATACGGAATTTAATGAGATCTCTATATAACA
The DNA here is from genome assembly GCA_907163375.1 of Prostheceraeus crozeri. Taxonomy (NCBI): domain Eukaryota; kingdom Metazoa; phylum Platyhelminthes; order Polycladida; family Euryleptidae; genus Prostheceraeus; species Prostheceraeus crozeri. The sequence goes on along the minus strand of CAJQUW010006790.1, from coordinate 25,753 downwards.
AAAAATACATTACTATAGATAAACTCATAGATTTAAAATCAATATATATAAAAATCAAAGGTATCAAACTATGCTGCTCATCAATAAATTGTTCAGATTATCAATCATAGACTATCACACTATCACTTATGATGATGATGTTCGTGTGTTCATTCAAAGGTACCTTTCATAATTATTTAACCCTCATAACATTTAATATTGCATCACTAATAATTAATCACACCTGTCACAAGAAAACTGCATGATCAAAAATGGAGATGTGAGATTGGGGTTCGCGCAATCATAGCTCAGACTTTATCTGTTCAAATGTGAGCTCGTTATGTCTTCGATAATCTCCACTGCCGTTCACTGAATGCCATCATCGAAGAATTGATTTCCCCTGGCTTGGACTCCTACTTCCACAACCCCAAATGTCATGGTCCATTACCCACAAATGGCAACAGAGGAGTTAATACATGTTTTAGCTTAAACATTGTTTGCATCAAATTAATCAATTTGTTTTCTCTTTTCAATTCTCGACTTGGTTAGCACGATGCATGAGCTACATGTACATGTACATTAGTGATGCAATATTAAATGTTATGAGGGTTAAATAATTATGAAAGGTACCTTGAATGACACTGGAATCTGTCATCATCATCATCCTAAGTGGTAGTCTCTACAGTGATTGATGATTAATCTGAACAATTTATTGATGAGCAGCTACATTTGATCTGCATATTTCTACATTAATGTCGTAAAACCTACACTACTATTTAGATTTCCATGGCGCTGGCTATATCGCTCACGCGTCCTCGGACATTCTGAGCATGGAAATCCTCAAATCAGTCCTTTATTTTATATATATATATATATACTTACAATAAGTAAGTGCATCATTGAAAACTAAAAGTCTGTTGGGTTCATAGAAATGAATTTTGTCTCCTTTCTACGCCAGTTTGGAGGCTTAAATGTGGATTCGTATGAATGTTTGCAGTTCTTATAACAATTTCTACACGACTTCCTATAATTGTAATTCTCTTGGTTATTAAATCTTCTCGTGTTGGTAAAGTTACTTCGTTGGTTAATTATATCGCTGCTACTTTCAGTCCTCCTCCAATTTCTCTCGTTTTTGTTATTAGGCCAAGAATATTGCCTAATCTTTTGCCTAAAGTTGCACCTACACTCCGCTGCAGATCAAAAAGTTAAAATCAAAAAAAATAAATAAAAGCAACAAAAAATAAAACATTCCCTTGAGAAGGCTCATAGAGCTGAAACCGGTTGGGAAAAAGTTGTCGAGTTTTCTTTGGGTATAATTTTTGGTATCTTTTATTTCCCATTTTGAGTTTATCTCTCTTTACTATATATATATATATATATATATATATATATGCAACCCTAAACTTCTCGTATTAATCTGATGAGATTGCTTTTTCATTTCTTCAGCTCTACAGCTGAAAATTGTCAAGTTTGCGTCCGATATCTTTGATTCTTTAGAATACTGACAATGTTATTCACGTGATTCTTCTTAGTTATGTCATCAGCACTTATTCAGTGCAAATATAACTGGAAATTTTGCAACACCTATCTGAACGTGATAATTGTACCATCTCTGAACAAGTTTTGAGTTGCAATGGAGTTTTGTAGGGAAGACATTCGCCAGCTTATTTATTTTTTCTGGGAATCTTGTCTAAGTTCACCTGACATCTGCAAGAATATCAGCAATGCCCACTGGGGTAGGAACAGTGTCTGTAAGAACTTGCCAGGAGTGGGCCACCAAGTTCAATGAAGACAAGGTTGATGATGCTGACGCTGAACGATCAGGGCGTCCGTCCTTAGATTCGAAAGTGAAATCATGCAGTTATTGGAGGTGGACAAATATGCGACGACACAACAAATCGCAAAAGAACTAGGAGTCAATGCTTGGACAATCCGCTTGAAATTGCACAGAATAGGAAAGTGGTTTCTCGTCAAAAGTTGCGTAGAAAGACTGTATGTGAAGCCCTTCTATCCCAATGTGAACAGAATAATTTCCTTCTTCGTATTATATCTGTCGATGAGGTATGGATATACTGGGAAAACGACCAACGTTCCTGCTTGAATAGATCGTGGATGACTCCAGATGATGACGAGGTTGACCTCTGTGTCTCGGAATTCAATGACCAGCAAGAAGCATGTTGCCATCGGTTTTTGGTTGCTCGTGGCATACCATGTTGCTGCTTTGCTCGTGAGAGGACACGTAACATCATCTGTTTGTGAGGAGCATGAGAAGATGAAGGAGGCAGTGTATGAGAAGAGACGTCGCGCAAATCTTCGTTACTTCCGTTTTTTACAAGACAATACGAGACCACGCACGTCTTCAGGAAAAAAAGAGAAGTCGCCTGAAATTGAACTTACCGTACTCGACCATCCTCCTCATTCCTCGGACCTATTTCCATCGGACTATTACTTGCTTTCTCCGATGAAGAATTCTTTTAGAGATCAATCATTCACAAATGCAGCCAATGGTTCGAATCAAAAGACCGGAGTTTCTACTCGAAGGTTTTCACAGTGCTACCAAGGAGATGGCAAAAGGCATCAATGCTGATGGTGACTATTTCGAACACTTATCGGATAATGATACACAGAAGAAATATCTCTCCTTCATTTGCAATCGAATAATTATTGTTAAACATGATTGTCTCTATCCATATCAATAACAAAACAATAGGCAATATTTTGCATAAATTTGACAAATTTTGAACAAGTGTGTGGAAGAAGTGGAAAAGTAATCGTATCAGATTAATACGGGGAGTTAAGGATTGTCTTTATATAGGCATTATGTGGTCATAGTATATAATTCACAGGTTGAAAAACAAAGGAGTTAGAATCAATTTTCTATCGGTCCAAACTTTTTCATCAACCTTAATAATAGTTCAATTGTTTCTTTGCCTGTAAATGAGGTAATGAAGTGTAAAATGAAAAAAATATTTTAAATTAAAGGCCATTCAGTAGATTTACTAGCATCATCTAATGCATTCGTTGTTTAAGCCTTTCATGCATTTTGTTGCGCCTCTTTGAGAGCATTTCGACCCGCAGCTTTTTATCCCAAAGCGGCAAAAATTTGTAACCAAAAAAAGAAGAGATTAGTGCAATTTTAATGGTACCTCGTCTGACTTCGTATGATCCCTAGAACGCCCGCAAATTGCATTTGAACAATTTTTTTCAAAGAAAACTTGAATTTTCAAAATAAATTGAGCATTGAAGGGTTAAGATTAATCATCACATAGAGCACACAGTCTGCAAGAACTCAGTCAGGTCATGACTAGAATTAGACCATATTTATGCATGCAAAGTCTAGTAGACAGACAAGTACGAGTACGTATGTAGTCGCTAGACTGTGTAAAGATATTTCTGTGTGAATAGTGAGAAAATCAGTCACAAGAACTGAAATGAGTTGTTCGATGATTATCCAGAGTCTCTCTCCTTAATCCTTTTATTCCCTGCTTCTCACGAAAATTCAGTTATGAAGTGCAATTCCCAGCGCACATGATCCACGGGTATTATGAAATTTATTTCATTGTTCTTCTCTTATTTGTCTAGATACCGATTTTCATGTATATCTGTAGATACCGATTTTCATGTGTATCTGTTTCAAATATATTTTTAGATATATGTTTTAAAATATTTTCTACTTTGATTTTTAAAAAAGTACTTCTCAAAATATGTTTCAAAATCTCATACGAACATCATCAGCTTCTAATTTTGCAGATTGGCGTTAAAATAGCATCAATTATGTTGATATTAATTCAATTGATGACTTAATTAATTTTTTCAATAGTAAGTAAATATATAAGCGCAACACAGCCAGCTGATTCATTATGGCTTGTCTTTTTTGCATCATCTCAATGGAAAAGTGTAAAGCACCGTACTGTAAACTTAGTATAAACATTTTGTAAAGTTGTGTAAACTTCACACCATTATTGAATGTCAAGCACTGTTCGTGTAGAAAATGGTTTGAAAATGTTTCATTCCTTCACACATTGCAGTGTACTATTCAGCAAATCTCTTATCGCTACAGTGCTGATGAGAAGAGTGTAATGCTTTCACACAATAATATATGAATTGTGCATCTAATGTGTGATCTTTTGTCAAAGGCCCGCTAGTATTGAAAAATTTTAAGATTTGGGAAAAACAACCCCGTCACGTTAAAAGTACGCCTACTGAAAGTGTCGTGCACTTATCTGACTTATCTATGCATCATCTAGAGTTAAGACGGCGGAGTCATGTGAAATTCAAATTTTCAAATCAATCCCGAAGCATAGGTTATTCAATTTCTCAATCCATTTCAACCGGAATTCACCGCGCCATGGTTGACATTTATCTCTGACAGTTCATGTGGCGCATGAAATTTCGTGTGCACTGTTTGATAGAACAGAAGGGATATTTCCGGCAGCCAGAACGAGTTTCTTCAGGGAAAGAGGCCGAAAATGAGACTTTCACAGAATGATGTATATCTTCTGCCTAATACGAATCTGCACGTCTGCTGAGCTCTAGTGAGTTCCTCTTCTTGTCAGACAAGATCAAAGAAAAACAGATGTAAATCCAATGGGACGCAGATTGCAGTTTTTGCTTAAAGTGAAATTTCTATATTTTCGCCTATTGCGGTAAAAATGCTACGTCTAGAACCACACTTTTTGATATGGAATGTCTTCAGGTCATTTCCTATTATGTGCATGTGCTATTATCATGCTTCTTATCGACAATGCCTGTGAGACTGTGGTTGAATGTGGATAAAGTTGCTCAAATTGTTTGTGTTTAAGCCAACATTAAGAGGCTCGCCAAATCTAAATGTGTTTAGCTTTATAGAGAGGGGTGCATGAACATCATAGGAAATGACCTGAAGACATCCATGCCGAAATTTATGACTCTGGGCTTAGTATTTTTTGCTTAATCAGAGAAAATATAGGAAACTTCATTTCAGCCAAAAACTGCAATCTGCGTCCCATTGGTTTTACGTGTGTTTTTCTTTGATTCTGTGTGACAAGAAGAGGAACTCACTAGAGCTCGGCAGACGTGCAGATTCGTATTAGGCAGAAGATTTACATCACTCTGTGAAAGTCTCATTTTCGGCCTATTTCACTGAAGAAACTCGTTCTGGCTGCCGGACTATATTCTGCTTGATGTAATATTACCACACATCACTGAATTCCACCACCTTGTGTGAAATTTTAAATGTCCCATACTCAAATCATAGACTACTTGAATATAACTTCAAGGTGGAGTAGAGAAACCATATGGTTTTCACAACTGAATGTGTGAGCAGCTTAGAGACAACAACTGATTATGTAAATTGAATGGTAGCTCAACTAGTTTCATATTTCAGTCGATATTTTTTTTAAGAAATAAAAATTAATGTGAATTTATGAATTTTCAAATACGTTTTATTATGTTCGACTAGTTTAGCAAACAGAACTGGAACTTAATACTCACCACAAAGCATTAGGTTGCAAAGATAATTAATTCCGCTTGTAATCTCAGAATCAACCTAGATATTTCAATAATGTGCTAGATTTCTGTTGATTACGACTCTGGTTCATCCGGTTTATAACGAAAAGAAGCGCTAGAGACGATGTCCCTTTTCACAGAAATCAAATCAATGACGCTGTACTGGAGAATATAAACAGCGCAAAGAAATTGTTGTCGAAACAGTTTCTGCGAAAAAAGTTATCCATTGTCTCAGTCCAATTTTTTTGACATTTGAAATTCTAAAGTTAGAACGTTGGCGTTTGTAAACTTCGAAACACCATACTCCGAAGACTTGAAATAAGCGGATCAGTAATGAAATGAAAATCACATGTTACTCTGGGTTCAATGGGAGGCCCAGAAGATGAGATGTATCGTGAACGGTGGTTATTCCTGGTCCTACACGCTGACTAGTAAGTAGTACATCTTTACTGTTGTGATGAGCGCTCTCTTCATCCCATTTTGAACGACTATTTGAAATGAAGTGAGTCGAGTTCTCGTGTGATGCCATCAGTAATAATTAAGCCGTAAAATTAACCTTTGAAGTGAAGTGCCAGGCAAATCACTGGATGGTTTCCTCAACAAAACCTTTTCCTACACAATGTTCCATAGACAAGCGATATATTAGATAATAAATTATTAGTTATCAAAGCAAGCGATCTGATAGACCTTCAGATCATGATCAATTTTTCGCTCATGACGCCACTGTGATAGTTGAGATTGACAAATAATCAGAAAATACATGAATCAGCACTAGCGAGAAATCATAGTGGTAGTTATCACAAAAGTACGAAAACCAAGCTTGGAACAAATGTACGTTCTGAAAGGTTAAATGCAAAACACATTTCTTCATCTCCTCCAGAATGTCAACATGTTGATACAATTGTAAGTACATATTTTTAGAAATTATGAAGTACAAGTGCCTGAAAATATTCAAATACTTTCCAAATGCATTTCAAATACAAAATCAATCTCTGGATAATTTCTGGATTGTGATCATTTAGCATGAATTGAAATTTAGGAAAACAGAAAGGCAAGCTGACTTTTGTTGTCGAAAAAGATTTACCTGCTAAAATCTTAACTTCGAAATTTTCGTTAATGATTGGATAATCAGATCAATTATCTTGAGCATCAGAATCGCAGATTTTAAATGATCTGATATCAGACAGATCATTTCTCAGCATTGACAAGGGAATCGATCGATTTATTAAAATTATTCATAACATGCCCAATGTAACTGTAATGTGAAATGTGCAAATCGACATTCGCACGTTCTTCAGCATTCGGCAAAAATTTTTCTCGGTAAGTCAATAAAAATAGCAAGCAGTTCAGTTTTTTTGTTAATTAAATCCTTTTAATGTCAACTTAACTAAAATCAAATGCTTTTTTCCATTCATCAAATTGTCTATTCTGTTCATACAACCCTGTTTACCTCATGAATTTCTGCTAGGAGCATAAACTTTCCTCAAAGAGCGCTTTTCGGAACGTTGACTTCGCTTTCCCCATTCATTAACTAGATGTAGCACACGGTCTCAACATACCTCCTGTAGCCAGAACTTCCCGTTTTATATCTATGTAACTGCTCCGAGCGATTCACCGAATTCCCACATTTCTTTATTGTGTCTCTCATTACAACCAAACTTCAAACGCGGGTCAAGTCAGCTCATTCTTGACTCGGTCTGATCTTTTATCCGAGCATTATGGTTTTAGAATTTTGAAGATGTTGACATTGTCAGAATCAGGGCTGCGGCGCCATCGAATTTTGAAAAGCTTCGGCTCTGAGTCTGACTCCGACGACCATTTGGATCCGACTCCAAATATTTCCGTTGATTCTGCGACATAGAACATGTTCCGGGTCCTCTCAAGACTTTACTTCACTGCATATGCTATGTCCAACAAAATTAGCTGTCGCTTAACTGTCAATACATTACCCAACTTAGCTGACAAGCAGATAGTAAATTGCTATGATGATTGAGTAGAGAAGATCCTAATCTTTGGTTGAATCTTGCCGTAATTCCAAATAATATTTTGAAACTACTTTGAAAATCCTTTAGCATTGAGCTTAAGAAGAGACTTTCGCACTCTCCTTGCTCAATGAGCTCTCTGCACTTGTTTTCGTGATCGCAATTATTGTGATATTCACTAAATTCCCAGGGCGTGTGTAAAATTCCCATGGAAGTTTACGCCATCGTCATATGTACCGGCACATGCATAAAATCTGCATACGTCTGAAAACATCCAAATAAAAATTCTTTCAGTAACAAGCGATTTAGAAAATGTATAAACTAAACAATATTCATGCCTATAACACAAACAATCAAAACTCAGGAAAACAAGCTCATCGAATCCAGTCTTATGTTATGTAAAATATTTGTAAAATTACACGGCGAATTAATACGAGGATCACGTGATCAAGTGGCAGAATGCGAATGTGCTGACGAAGCAGACGAAGTGTTGCCACTGGCTACCTGCCGAGCTAACCATACGCAAAAGAGAGTGATTTGTTTTCACCATCTATACATAAAACTTTGGTTTTATTTTTTTCTGCTGGATTGACCTGACGACGTGTACCTGAGAAGGTACAAAAATTTTCCGTGTAATTTTGCAAATATTTTAAAAGCATAACACTGGATTCGAAGAACTTGTTTTCTTGAACATGCACCATCGATTTCCAATCATGGGGCAAAAAACTATCAATAGCATGAGATTATGTGTGCATAGGATTAGACTCGTAAACTAGCACTTTTCCCGTAGATCTATAAACTAATTGATGGTCAAGCATGCACTGAAAATAGTGTTGATAGTACATAATCAAACTTGCTATATGGCTTAATTAAACTTATACTTAAAGTATGCAAAATGTGGCCTGCATATTACTTGTATACATCGGCGGTTTGCTCATATCGACACTTTGTCTCTGTCCCTTGAGGTACTGACATATGGGAATTATACTGTTTTATCGTACTTCACTTTTGAATTTGCTACCCTTTGATTGAATGTTTATCAACAATCATTGTTGTGCAGATGAAATAGTTTATTAAGGAGTACACCCCATTCCTAAGATTTTACTTATAAACTTGAGATAGTAATCAATCATGCCATGGCTTTTAATCTTCACTTTCATACAGGCAGACTAATATAAATAACATGGCAAACCAAGTCACATGAACAGCACATATAATCAACAAAACATTTTCGCTTTCGAATGCTGGGTTACCATATGTGCGGTGATAATGGGTCTGAATACATTTCTTTACGGTCTACAAAATTATCGGTCAATTGTTCTCACTGTTTCACGAAAGTTAACCTGAAATAATATCAGCATACGATGCCTATACGTATCTCAGATTTCAGTGACGAAGTTCAATGGGTTTAAGTATACATGATGCTTGAATATCAAGAATGACATTAAGGCTATGACGTTCACCATTTCAGTATGAATTGGTTTTAAGTCCAAAGCTTACATGCACGATTATGAGAACGCTGACAATCACATAAATTCGGAAACTGATTGGTGTGTCATTTAAAAAGTTGACATGAAAGTATAAAGTTTATATCAGTTAACACTTCTGTCTTTCTAAATTTTCATCGTCACTCTACTAGTCTTGCACTTGTTTCAGAGATTAACTGAATCAAGAATTTGATTTATTTACTTGATTGCATTATTTATATTTTGATAAATAACTTCGATAAAAACCCAAAAATTGAAAATGACTAGTGAAAAATTCAATGGCAGCGAACGACGTCAGATTACTCCAGTCCCAAAAGAAATTGACTCAACAGAAGAAATATTGCAAGCAGAAGAAACAGTTAAGGTTGAAAGAAAGAAAGAAGAATCAGTTCGTAGAAAGATAGCAATGTTTGAGGTAATACGAACTGCTGAGCCGGCTACGTTCAATTATAACCAAGAACTCGCGCACAAGGAACTCAGTAATTTCAAAATTGCACCACTTCGATTAAACTTTCATCCAAGTGCAGGTTCTACAGCATCCAGATTGCTCAAAGCCCCAGACCATGGGAAAATTCGCAAGATTAGCGACTCGGCTTTGAACAGGAAAATTGCAGCGTTCGATTCTTCCATCAAAAGTGACGAGAAATCTGTCTCAACTGAAGATATTGCATTAGCCAAGGAACTAAGTGACGTTTTTCTTCGGGTGCCAATCGATGAAAGCAGCAGTGTTTCGCAAACCACTTTGACATCTTCGACTGCAGATTTGCATGATGATACAAACCTTCCTGACTTGGATCGAAGTATCAGAGACAGACAGCTTACTCAAGCGGACAATACCAGACATTTTCTGGAGCTTGAGTCTGCCGCAAAACGGCTAAGCTCGAATTTGGATCCTTTGACGGAATCACCTGAGTATCTGAATACCGAAGAAGCATCGAATTCAGCCAGCATCGATACCGCTTTGCCTCAATATGACGACTATGCTCTTCCCATCATTCATGTGGAATCCTCGACAACAGATGGAATATACGCTTCAGTTCCAGTAAATATTAGGACAAAAGCAATTTCACCAGATAGGCAATCAGAGGCATCGTCGGGCGACTACAAATGTGCAGTTCCAGTGTCAAATGAACCTGTTTATGATCGTGCGGATAGAGATTCGTCGTCTTCATCCGGTTACGCAGTTCTACGTAAACGAACTCTTGTGAACAAACCTTCAAAAAGGACATTCCGTAGACTTGTGAGGTCTAAGTCTTGGCATTCTGAGATAGCTGGTTCTGAAAATTCATTGAGAAAAGGAAATCGTCATTCCCGATCATTAGGCTCGATTCCATCTCAAGATTTCGTGAAAGGTCGAGAAGTCAAATCGCAACCGATAATCCCGACTACAAATTCTTTGCAAATACAACCGAATATCGATTCTTGGTCAGCATGTGATTCTACTTCGGACTACACTAATGAATTGAATTTCAGCATGACATCAGATTCTAGCAGAAGTCATCTTTATGACGCTGATGATGATGATGAATCTGATCCATATGATCACCCTAAGCAAATTGCGTCAGAGAATCCATATGATACACCTTCTCCAAACAGACCAAGAGCAGATACAATCCAACCACAATCGACAAAAGGTAAGACTGAATGCAAAGTAATACATACCGGTAACCTTTATGTTTATTAGTCTGGATGTTAATGATTTATATATAGCAAGGTATGCAATATGACACCTTTCACTCTCAAATACGATCAAGAGAGATTCATTGTCGAACAAGAGACAATAGGAAATTTTTTAGACAAATTTCTGCTGTTGCTGACCAGTAAATTACTAATTATTTTCACGAAGATTAAAAAGTCAACTTTTCAGTACGAGGAACAATATCGTTGTCGAGATAGCGCAGCGATCGAGACAACGATATCGCTGAGAGTACTGGAATAGCTATTTTCTTGAGAGAGGAAATATCAACTTTTCCTCCCGCAGCTACTGCACTACTGTACAGCCCGAGCGTAGCGAGGGATGAACAGATAGCTAAGGGAGGAAACGTTTCTTTCCTCTCGAAAGAATGCAACTTTTCATTTTGTGATTTACAGATGTCTATAGCTCATTATCGACATCTGTTCTACACTGTCTGTAACTCGGGGAAGCCGAGTGCTAGCGAGTTCTATGTCTTCTATGTAGTACATATGGAGTCACTAATATCACACAGATCAAGAAAAGTCAATGAACAATGAGACCAGTGACCGATACGTGACAATATAACAATTAACACAACGTGGTTGGCTTTTTGGCTTTCCCAAATCCCTAGTCCCCTAGTAGATCCAATATTCCAATATTGCAATTCATTCAATTCCTAACAATACCAACCAAAAGACCTATAATCTACTTCTTCTATATGTTGCCTTCATTTTTTGAATTTTCAAGTGAATATTTAATTAACATTTGGCATAGAAGGGGTAGCGCTTATTATCTATACCCAAAGATATCATCTAGCTTACTGGCAATTTGGGTGCATTGTAGGTTAAAAAAATGTTAGCACGTAAGCCCATTGGATTACAGTATTTTGATTACATAGAATTCCGTTTTCTACATTAAAAATGTAGACGCATATAGTTCAACATAGTGGAGATAGGAAGGGAGTTTGATAATATGAAATTGATGGTTGCATCGCGAATTCTATGAATGAGTAAGTCAAGGGACTATATGAATATCTTGGTAGTTTGTGGCTAATCACAATTTGTTTATAGACTTCTATGATTTGTCCTCTATAGGAGTTCACATAGAAAAGTTAGCTTTTTCATCCCGAGGGACTGAAAAGTTGATTTTTTCACCCGGCAGTTTGCATAAGAGAGATTTCTTTTTACTCCCACACAAAATGAAGAGAACTTTTTAATCGAGTGAAGGTAATTTATTTCAATGCATGCATCTTCATCTGGAATATGTTGGATATCTTAGCGTCCTATTTGTCGGCCATACATTAAGAAGTCTATGGCATGGATTTCTGGGGATGAGACACTACCGATATCTACATACATTAGTAGTCCTGTTTTGAAGACAGTTGATTGTTAAGTATCACGATTATACTTTCTCTAAGTGACTTTCAAATGTGTTGCCGATGGTTGTAGCACAAATTGTAGAACAAATAGAAAACAAGATCATATACTATTTCATTTCATTGTTTCCCAAAAGACGCTGAAAGATTCAGGAAAATATTGACTGCAAAATATTCGAGAATTTGAAGAGGGACTTTGGAATCACATAATATCAAGAACATCTACTCGTACATCTAGTGCATGAATCTTTCTTTGCATCATTCCACGAACTTTACTTATGGCTTTGATAGAGGATAGATAGTGCATTACGCAATTGACTGAAGTTGTAGAATTTCCATCCATTTCAACCGTTCTTAACAAACAACTTTGTATAAATCGATCGCTTATTTCAAGAAAAATACATGAGAATTTGCTAGACGACTTCTGTATCTTTCGAATACAGACTTGGACGGATAGCCTATGCATCCAGATTTCCAAACTGATGTGTAATTTTTCATATAACAATTGACAGATCATTTCAGTTCAGAATATTGAAATGGATGTTCAATTTCAAATCATCGCGATAAAAATTCTTGCCAACCAATGCAAAGAAGTTTTTTGAAAACTTTGTATTAGTTCTCGTGGATAGGATTTTTCGGGATTTCTTTATGCAGATTTTCAATGAATTCCATGCTTTTATGGTCATGTCCACAGACAATTTTTATTGTTACAATCAAGTCATCGCGAGGAAATACAGCAAATAATCCTGCTCATCTACGTTGAAGCAGTGGCGGACGAGGTCTCTTCTCACTTGATTTGAGTCAAATAATACGAAGGACTACAATTTTTAATGATGACTTTTCTGACTATAAATCCATCTAAGCTTTACATAATGCCTTTCTTCTTAAGTCCGAGTTTGTGGTTTCAGGCATGATTGAAACAATCTCGAGAAAATCCAAATGAATTGATTCTGAGCGATCAGCAGCAGCGTTCAAAGCTTTGGGACACTTCAGAATGCTTAGAAAGGAAATCAATTGGGAATATTCAGGGCTATTCATTTTAATTTTATAGATTGGAAAGAGCCAGGTAAATTGTTAGAATTTATCAATAATTGCGGCAATATATTTCTCCTATTATCCGTAGGTATCATCAGGCAGTCAGTTTTTCACTAACTGCCAGGTAAATTGTTAGAATTCATCAATAATTGCTGCAATATATTTCTCCTATTATCCGTAGGTATCATCAGGCAGTTAGTTTTTCACTAAGTGCCTGATGACACCTACGGATAATAGGAGAAAGAAATATATTGCAGCAATTATTGATAAATTCTAACAATTTACCTGGCTCTTTCCAATCTATAAAATTATAGAGGAAATATTTTGCTCTTTCTGCATCAGTTGCATCCTTTACAGATATCAAATTTTTTCCACATGAAGACTGTCGATACCAGCTGAAACGGCACTCGAATGAATTTGTCCGAAGAGGACATACTTAGAACCGCAAAAATATATGAAACACTAATTACACTCAAAGGGCTTCGGTGGACTGGATCATGTCGTGAAATGACTCTCTACTCAGGCTAGATTTTGAGACTACCCATGCTTCTAGCATGACAATAAGGAAACGTTCCAGATAGTCAAGTTTACAATTCTGAATTAATTTTATAGGATCGGAATGCTCAATTAGTTTATGAAGTCCTATCGTTGGAGTCTTTACATTAATCACGTCAATAAAACAACGGAAAATTTGGAGCGCTACCAGAATGTCAATGAAGTTGTATTGCTCCAGTGCTTGAATGGCTAATTCGTGTAAGAAAGAATGAGTTAAAAGAGCTGAACTTTTCTATATTCCATTTGAAGCCAAAGCTTTGTTGTTCAACATAATTATGTGCCATTTTTAACTGTCTTGACTTTTCGATATAGTAGAGTTCCTCGACATCAGACAACTTTCATAGAATGGAGTTGCTATAATTGAATCAACTGAGAGCAAGAGGAATAACAAATTCACCGGATTTTAATAAGTTGTTATGCGAGTAGATGTTCTTGATATTATGTGATTCCAAATTCCCTCTTCAAATTCTCGAACATTTTGCATTCAATATTTTCCTGAATCTTTCAGCGTCTTTTGGGAAACAATGAAATGAAATAGTATATGATCTTGTTTTCTATTTGTTCTACAATTTGTGCTACAACCATCGGCAACACATTTGAAAGTCACTTAGAGAAAGTATAATCGTGATACTTAACAATCAACTGTCTTCAAAACAGGACTACTAATGTATGTAGATATCGGTAGTGTCTCATCCCGATATACTATACTATATAAAAATCCATGGTAATGCTCCATGTTTCAAATGCTAGATTTAGGCATTTGTCAAGGACATTTAACGTAATTACAATCAAAATAATACATAGGAAAAACAAAATCATGACGAAAATATTGTTTGCAGCACAAAAGTTCACGAACTGCAAAGTGTTGACCACAAAGACTGAAAAGTTGACCAGGGACTGTACAGTGCTGACCAAGGACTGAAAAGTAATGCTCATGCGCTCTGAGAGCTATATGGCAATATAAACTTTTCAACACATGCATAGAACTAAATATATTTCATTATTTCGACATGCTGCGTCAAGTTTTCGGGATTTTAATTTCTAATTACATCTATGGACATGGTTTTCTTGATTTCTAAACATGTTTGAGATAAGCATGTGTGATCAGTCTCAACATTCTGAAGTAGACAGGGAAGATTTAAGATCGCTAAACTGATTTAGTGATTTTATCAAATTTGTCTGCTTGTTTTTTCTCGACCTTTTATATATTATAACTTCGAGTTACCCAGTTTCCCACACCGACAATATAGCGAATCGGTAATGAATGAGCAATATCAATGTTACTAGTAAAGAACATAATGTGCATGCCGATGCTCTCGTATCAAGAAATATTGGTGTTGCCTGGAACTGCAGATTAAACGTTCATGGAGACGCATCTTGTTCGCATTTTAGAACGAAAGAGTGTAGAATAAAAAACAATTGCGTGCTCTAAAAGAGAGCTTTTCGTTTCTTTAGAAATTTCAAACGTTGACTTCGATATAAGATTTACTTTTTCACGCTAATAAATATTGTATTAGCAACATATTCCTGGCTTTCTTTTCAGTGTTAAGATGAATTGGATAATCACTAATTGTACACTCGTGCAATAGTGCTCAGTACCTAATATACACATTAATGAAGGGCACGATTGCTGCATGTTGTATTTTACAAAATAGGATCAAATTTCTAATAGCAATTAAGTAGATACTCAAAATAATGAAAAAACGCAATGTCTTGCTTGAAACTACTAAAAACGATAAAGAAATGTGGACGCAATGTCTTATTTAGAACAATTTTTTAATTCTGCTGTGTATATTGTGTCAAAAAAATATTGTTTTGATGTTTGTTTTAACGAATGGGACGCTTTAGAATGCTTTCAAGAAATTAAGTAGCTGTCAGCAAATATCAGTGCAATGACATCGACATGCAACTCAATAAATTTACTAATAAGATGGTGTGTGGACATTTTAGCTGCTTTATTTCACACATCAAAGCTTTTTTTAAAGTTGCCGGAACATCTGATGTCTTAATCAAGTATAAAGAAACGATGCGAAATACTGAGTTCAAAAAGAGGACATGTTGTTTTTTTTTAAAAAAAACATGGTTTTCCATGCTCTAAATGTAGCTGTTTCTCCTCACGCAGCATAATGATGTATTTATGAAACAATTTTGACAATAGCCTGTATTACGCATAAGATAATGTTGCCTTTTGACAAGAGCAAGCTGCTTTCCAATGTTTTCAAGCACTTATGGAATCTCTACTATCCCTTCTGTACAATGTTTTGAATCTCAGATCTACATCCATCAATTGGAATTGATGCGACGATGAAGTAATCATTTTATTTTATTGAAGTCATGTTTAAGTCATTTGAACACATAGAATAATTACACATATGAATTGAAGAGACACCATGGAACGTGAAATTGTTATAGAGAAATCTGTAAAGATCAGAGGAAATGAATCTAGATCATTATTCATAAGCATGGATGCCGCGAATGCCAACGACTATCTCTCATTTTCAGAACAGAGCATAGTTATAATATATTTCAGAGCTGTACTCGGCTCCTTCGTCAGGTGAAACTTTATTCCAATAAAAAACATCGCTTTTGTATTGTGTCGATAAAATGTAAGGAGATGATAAAGCACCAATCAATTTACAGTCGGTTGCTAGTCCACACAATTTTTGATATCGATTCAGACGCAAATTTCATCATCGCACTTTGAAGGTCATGGAATAGGTTAGGCATGAGCACTCATGTACAAAAAAACAAAAATAAAAATGAAAATTTTTGCAATTATAATAAAATGCATGAAAATTATACATTTACGGGTTCAAAATAAGTAGTATCGATCCTTCTCTTTCATTTATTAAATCTTTTGTCTCTTTCAAGCAAATAGATTCAAAGACCCGGTGCCATTTCGTCACTGCAATAATAGCAAAATTATTTTCATTAAACAAAAAAATATAAAATTGGATATCTGTCATTTTAAAATGACATCTCATTTGATGTAATAGATACACCATAACATATGTTAAATGGATTTGAAAATAGTAAGCTATATCTGGGCCACCCTGATCAAAATATACAAAATGTGATGCATGAAAGCGAATGATGTCCACGAACACAGCAGCTCATGACTGTGCATGGAAATGCGCATGCTGCGATTCTCGATAAGATTGGCGCTGCTGAATCACGTGCAGAACGAGTAGGTGTGGAGCTGTCATGGTGTGGCGGCTACAACCGAGAAACTACGCGAGACAGGCTCCGCTGTTTTGGACACGTCGCCCGTGCTCCGGCGTTCTCCGTTATGTAAATCGCAATACAGCTGGAAGTGCCAGGCACGCAGCCACACGGGCCCCAAGAAGCGATGGAAGGACACTATTAATGAGGATTTACTTGGAAACCAACTGAAAGAGGACACCAGTGATCGATCAAAATAGAGTCATTCCTACCGCCACGCCGACCCCGCGCCCTTTAGGCGAAGGCGAAGAAGATGATATATGTACATTGCATTCTGATATGAGAAGCATGTTAAGTGAAGTCGAAAAGTCAAATTCGCCGGTCGAGAATTGTTTTTGCCAATCATGCGATTTGAGCAATTTGAGCGATTTTGTCCATTTGTAATCTACGATGTATTTAAATGACACATTTATATATCATGGAACGTTTCTTCGATGATGTCCATGTCCATGTGCGGATCAATATTTTTTGTTGCCTATTGTTGATGGTCATCTTTGAGCATTTTTTTTCTTTGACTCACAAGTTAATTTCCAATGTGTTTACTAATGCATTAATTCATGCAGTGATAGACCAAATGTCATTCGTGTTATGATAAGATGTCACTCCTCTCCTTCCAGTGTCCTATCACGTATAATTCCATCATATCATCACATAATTTATTGCTTACGCTTCCATTAGTTTGTATATACTCATCATTGTCACAGTCCTCATGCTATCATCACAGTGACGTGTTCTCTGTTTGAGAAATATGCGTCTTGATATTTTGATATTTAATACAACTCACGTTTGAGAAAGAAAGGGGACATAGCTATAGTCCCTCTTTGACTCACGCACTGAAACACCTATTGAAAACAAAATATTTTCCTTGGATTACCACACAGCTTATTACCTATGATCGGCAATGATATCATTTTATTTTTAAAATGATATAGAATGATATCATTTTACGAATTTTATAAAGTATACCAGATTATTGCATAGTTGTAAAATCGTATTTCAGAATCCCTTCTATATCTAATAAAATCTGTTCCCAGGGAAAATCTTGGTAGAGAGGGATTTTATCGCGGACATCTATGGTCCTAATAATCTGGCATACTTTATAACGGATAGAGGATAGCTGCACGATTCTCTGACATGGCTCGTGAAACTATTTGATACATCCCTCGGGCTTAAGCCCTCGGGATCCATCAAATAATTTCCCTCTCCACATCCCAGAGAATCGCATAGCCATCCTCTATCCATTACATAAAATGATGTCATTTTATATCATCATTTTTTTATAATGAAAATGTATAATTTTTAGTGAAATTTACGTAGGCCTGCACCGCAAATAGATCTAGTCATACGAATTTTTCGATTTACTCTGCTACCATGCTACTTTTACTGCTCTTAGCAATGAAGTTAAGATTAGATTGCATGCAGCATCGATATATTCCAAGTAATGGAAGGCCGAATAAAGCAGTTTAGTCATGCAAAGCTTCTTGTATTGTATATCAAAACTTAGGTAGGGTCTATGGCTTATACATTAGATATCGTAAATTTTGATTTAGCTATATACATTCGAATTACAAATATGCCTACAATATGCAGTTGGTTAGGCCAACAGTATCTAAAGAACGAAAAAAGGCTAAAAATATTTAGATTACTGTCAAGACTTCAAAAACATCAAGACAGTTATTAATGAGTTCAATGTTCAATCATAGGAAGTCTGAAGTAACCACCAATACATGGGATATGCACTGTACGTGTAGAGCTAATCACAGAAAACGGCGGTCTTATTAGCCAGAATCTTAATTATCCAAGTCCGAAATGTTCAAGTTTGACCGTACTCGTATTTCCAAATTTCAAAGCCTCGTATACATGTTGCTAATAATTTATTCATAAGCTTATATTAAACTCGTATCATAGAAACTAAGACAAGTCAGACAAAGCAAATTCAAACTAGTGTTTTTAAACTAGCATTGTAATATAACTTTCTTTTAATCGAAAAAGCCTTGCTGTTATTTATATGGTATTTACTGCCTAAATTTTCGCCTACTCAGGCCGCTTCAGGGGTGAAAAGGAGGATATTCTACAAACACTTAAAATTTGAAATCTATAAGATGTTATGTTGAAATGGTATATACAGTATATACCATTTCAACATAACATCTTATAGATTTCCTCCTAATAATAATAATAATATTTT
This sequence comes from Prostheceraeus crozeri, assembly GCA_907163375.1. Taxonomy (NCBI): domain Eukaryota; kingdom Metazoa; phylum Platyhelminthes; order Polycladida; family Euryleptidae; genus Prostheceraeus; species Prostheceraeus crozeri. The sequence continues at coordinate 6,768 of CAJQUW010006790.1, read as the reverse complement.
GTAGAATATCCTGCTTTTGACCCCTGAAGCGGCCTGAGTAGGCGAAAATTTAGGCAATAAATGCCATATAAATAACAGCAAGGCTTTTTCGATTAAAAGAAAATTATATTATAAACAACATGCTGTTGAAGCGGAACTATAAAATTTTATGCAAACTAGCATTGTTTAACAATTTGTGTGATAGACAGACTGACAGACAATATCCTGTTGCTTTTCGCTACATGAATCAACCAGTGGGGAAGGACATGGGTAGAACAAACGAAAGAGACTAAATTTACTTCAATACAAAATGTGAAGAATCTATGATTAGAAAATATAATGCAACAAAAATTTTTTGACATCACTTTACATCATTTTTCAAAAATAAAATGATATCATTTTATCATTGCCGATCTTTGCTTATTACTATCATAATTTAACATTGCGCTTTCCATGATTGATTCCTTGTTCGAGTCCTAATTTTCTATATCATTCATGTAGAAAAGTGTGGAATTTATTTATTACTCTTATTTATCACATTATCTTATCCGCACATGTTGCTCATAAAAGTCTGACTTCTGCATTTTTTGTTTTTTTTCAGATTCATGTGAAAGTATCGAAAAAAGCGGTCAACATATAACTGCATCTCTACCTTATCCTCTGGGAATAGAAGGCAAGACATGCGAATTACTTGTTAATTGAATTTCTTAAAAGTATCGAAGGACAGGAAAAGTTGAAAAATATGTGACAATCTACACATTTGACACGTAGAGCAGTATGCAGTTGTTGGGGACCCTAGCGGTGGCGGAACAAACAATAAAGTGAGGGGGGCTCCATCCAAGTGAGCTTCATCCAATTTCTAGTCGCTCTGGCTCCCCTTTCTCCTTCTCTCTGTCAAATATATTATATCAATAGGCTAAATACCTAAACAATATTCAAAATAAGTATTCATGTCATTACACGAAGTATGATTTTGTTGGAGGAAATTAGCTTTTGACTTAAGGAAATAAAGCAATGTTTTACATATTCGAGCTATTATTCATGTTAAGCTTGTAAGGCTGCTATTTACGTGCAACATTCATTACAACAACATATTAGCTAAGTAGAGTAGCATTGATTCAGAATTAATTGATAAACTCAATACTAAGAGTAAATAAACTGATTATTTGGAATGATAATTCAAATAAATTAAAGATTTATAGAATTTTGAATGAACCATTTACATTTTTATTGTTATCATTTTCATGTAAGGGTCGGCTATAATAATGGTAATGATATATCATTAATAGCTGTGATAAGCCCCGTCGATTTATGAAAATATTCATACGGTAAAGGCATTATGAAAAAATCACATCGATTTCAAAAATACGAATGTTTATATCCATCAACGTTTACCAAAGTACGCAACTCTGGTATCTTCGCTTTTGCCAGAAATGATTTGCTTCGCAATTTTTTCTGTAGAGATATTATCTGTAATGTCATGGCAATGTTTCAAAAGAAGGCAATTATTCAACCTCTTTTGAGTCATACTTGATCTCGGGAATGTTTTAATATGCCTCAACAAAGAGAAGGATCTTTCTGGCGTGCAAGTGGTAATTGGAATGGTCAAATATATTGTTGCCACCTTCGTGATTTCCGAAAATATCCGCCTGGCCCCAGGTAGGCCTTCTGTTTTTACGATTTCAACAACGGTTTGCATTATATTTTTTTATTTCATTTTTTCATTTTTTTTTTGTTTGTTTTTTTATTTTCCTTTTTTTATATTTTTGTATTTTTTTTTCTTTATTCTATTTGTTTTTTTTTTTGTTTTTTTATTTTTATTTCTTTGTTTGTAATTAATTTTGTATATTTTTTTTTGTTTTTTCTGTTTATTTTTTTTTTTTATTTTTTTTATTTTTTGTATTTTTTTTTTTTTGTTTATTAACCTCTTTTGCTTTTAATATTATTTTTCTTTTTTATTTTTTATTTTTATTTATTTACCATTTTTTTTGTTTGATTTTATTTTTTTTATAGTTTTTTATTTTCTTTTTTAAGTTTATTTTTCTTTCTTTTTTTTCGTTTATTTTTTTTTATATTAATTTTCTCTTTTTTTTTTTTTTTTATTATATACCTTTTATTTTTTGTTTTTGTTTTCTTATTTTTTATTTTATTATGTTTATGTTTTTTATTGCTTTTTTTTTTTTTTTTTTTTTTTTTTTTTTTTTTTTTTTTTTTTTTTTTTTTTTTTTTTTTTTTTTTTTTTTTTTTTTTTTTTTTTTTTTTTTTTTTTTTTTTTTTTTTTTTTTTTTTTTTTTTTTTTTTTTTTTTTTTTTTTTTTTTTTTTTTTTTTTTTTTTTTTTTTTTTTTTTTTTTTTTTTTTTTTTTTTTTTTTTTTTTTTTTTTTTTTTTTTTTTTTTTTTTTTTTTTTTTTTTTTTTTTTATTTTTTTTTTTTTTTTTTTTTTTTTTTTTTTTTTTTTTTTTTTTTTTTTTTTTTTTTTTTTTTTTTTTTTTTTTTTTTTTTTTTTTTTTTTTTTTTTTTTTTTATTTTTTTTTTTTTTTTTTTTTTTTTTTTTTTTTTTTTTTTTTTTTTTTTTTTTTTTTTTTTTTTTTTTTTTTTTTTTTTTTTTTTTTTTTTTTTTTTTTTTTTTTTTTTTTTTTTTTTTTTTTTTTTTTTTTTTTTTTTTTTTTTTTTTTTTTTTTTTTATTTTTTTTTTTTTTTTTTTTTTTTTTTTTTTTTTTTTTTTTTTTTTTTTTTTTTTTTTTTTTTTTTTTTTTTTTTTTTTTTTTTTTTTTTTTTTTTTTTTTTTTTTTTTTTTTTTTTTTTTTTTTTTTTTTTTTTTTTTTTTTTTTTTTTTTTTTTTTTTATTTTTTTTTTTTTTTTTTTTTTTTTTTTTTTTTTTTTTTTTTTTTTTTTTTTTTTTTTTTTTTTTTTTTTTTTTTTTTTTTTTTTTTTTTTTTTTTTTTTTTTTTTTTTTTTTTTTTTTTTTTTTTTTTTTTTTTTTTTTTTTTTTTTTTTTTTTTTTTTTTTTTTTTTTTTTTTTTTTTTTTTTTTTTTTTTTTTTTTTTTTTTTTTTTTTTTTTTTTTTTTTTTTTTTTTTTTTTTTTTTTTTTTTTTTTTTTTTTTTTTTTTTTTTTTTTTTTTTTTTTTTTTTTTTTTTTTTTTTTTTTTTTTTTTTTTTTTTTTTTTTTTTTTTTTTTTTTTTTTTTTTTTTTTTATTTTTTTTTTTTTTTTTTTTTTTTTTTTTTTTTTTTTTTTTTTTTTTTTTTTTTTTTTTTTTTTTTTTTTTTTTTTTTTTTTTTTTTTTTTTTTTTTTTTTTTTTTTTTTTTTTTTTTTTTTTTTTTTTTTTTTTTTTTTTTTTTTTTTTTTTTTTTTTTTTTTTTATTTTTTTTTTTTTTTTTTTTTTTTTTTTTTTTTTTTTTTTTTTTTTTTTTTTTTTTTTTTTTTTTTTTTTTTTTTTTTTTTTTTTTTTTTTTTTTTTTTTTTTTTTTTTTTTTTATTTTTTTTTTTTTTTTTTTTTTTTTTTTTTTTTTTTTTTTTTTTTTTTTTTTTTTTTTTTTTTTTTTTTTTTTTTTTTTTTTTTTTTTTTTTTTTTTTTTTTTTTTTTTTTTTTTTTTTTTTTTTTTTTTTTTTTTTTTTTTTTTTTTTTTTTTTTTTTTTTTTTATTTTTTTTTTTTTTTTTTTTTTTTTTTTTTTTTTTTTTTTTTTTTTTTTTTTTTTTTTTTTTTTTTTTTTTTTTTTTTTTTTTTTTTTTTTTTTTTTTTTTTTTTTTTTTTTTTATTTTTTTTTTTTTTTTTTTTTTTTTTTTTTTTTTTTTTTTTTTTTTTTTTTTTTTTTTTTTTTTTTTTTTTTTTTTTTTTTTTTTTTTTTTTTTTTTTTTTTTTTTTTTTTTTTTTTTTTTTTTTTTTTTTTTTTTTTTTTTTTTTTTTTTTTTTTTTTTTTTTTTTTTTTTTTTTTTTTTTTTTTTTTTTTTTTTTTTTTTTTTTTTTTTTTTTTTTTTTTTTTTTTTTTTTTTTTTTTTTTTTTTTTTTTTTTTTTTTTTTTTTTTTTTTTTTTTTTTTTTTTTTTTTTTTTTTTTTTTTTTTTTTTTTTTTTTTTTTTTTTTTTTTTATTTTTTTTTTTTTTTTTTTTTTTTTTTTTTTTATTTTTTTTTTTTTTTTTTTTTTTTTTTTTTTTTTTTTTTTTTTTTTTTTTTTTTTTTTTTTTTTTTTTTTTTTTTTTTTTTTTTTTTTTTTTTTTTTTTTTTTTTTTTTTTTTTTTTTTTTTTTTTTTTTTTTTTTTTTTTTTTTTTTTTTTTTTTTTTTTTTTTTTTTTTTTTTTTTTTTTTTTTTTTTTTTTTTTTTTTTTTTTTTTTTTTTTTTTTTTTTTTTTTTTTTTTTTTTTTTTTTTTTTTTTTTTTTTTTTTTTTTTTTTTTTTTTTTTTTTTTTTTTTTTTTTTTTTTTTTTTTTTTTTTTTTTTTTTTTTTTTTTTTTTTTTTTTTTTTTTTTTTTTTTTTTTTTTTTTTTTTTTTTTTTTTTTTTTTTTTTTTTTTTTTTTTTTTTTTTTTTTTTTTTTTTTTTTTTTTTTTTTTTTTTTTTTTTTTTTTTTTTATTTTTTTTTTTTTTTTTTTTTTTTTTTTTTTTTTTTTTTTTTTTTTTTTTTTTTTTTTTTTTTTTTTTTTTTTTTTTTTTTTTTTTTTTTTTTTTTTTTTTTTTTTTTTTTTTTTTTTTTTTTTTTTTTTTTTATTTTTTTTTTTTTTTTTTTTTTTTTTTTTTTTTTTTTTTTTATTTTTTTTTTTTTTTTTTTTTTTTTTTTTTTTTTTTTTTTTTTTTTTTTTTTTTTTTTTTTTTTTTTTTTTTTTTTATTTTTTTTTTTTTTTTTTTTTTTTTTTTTTTTTTTTTTTTTTTTTTTTTTTTTTTTTTTTTTTTTTTTTTTTTTTTTTTTTTTTTTTTTTTTTTTTTTTTTTTTTTTTTTTTTTTTTATTTTTTTTTTTTTTTTTTTTTTTTTTTTTTTTTTTTTTTTTTTTTTTTTTTTTTTTTTTTTTTTTTTTTTTTTTTTTTTTATTTTTTTTTTTTTTTTTTTTTTTTTTTTTTTTTTTTTTTTTTTTTTTTTTTTTTTTTTTTTTTTTTTTTTTTTTTTTTTTTTTTTTATTTTTTTTTTTTTTTTTTTTTTTTTTTTTTTTTTTTTTTTTTTTTTTTTTTTTTTTTTTTTTTTTTTTTTTTTTTTTTTTTTTTTTTTTTTTTTTTTTTTTTTTTTTTTTTTTTTTTTTTTTTTTTTTTTTTTTTTTTTTTTTTTTTTTTTTTTTTTTTTTTTTTTTTTTTTTTTTTTTTTTTTTTTTTTTTTTTTTTTTTTTTTTTTTTTTTTTTTTTTTTTTTTTTTTTTTTTTTTTTTTTTTTTTTTTTTTTTTTTTTTTTTTTTTTTTTTTTTTTTTTTTTTTTTTTTTTTTTTTTTTTTTTTTTTTTTTTTTTTTTTTTTTTTTTTTTTTTTTTTTTTTTTTTTTTTTTTTTTTTTTTTTTTTTTTTTTTTTTTTTTTTTTTTTTTTTTTTTTTTTTTTTTTTTTTTTTTTTTTTTTTTTTTTTTTTTTTTATTTTTTTTTTTTTTTTTTTTTTTTTTTTTTTTTTTTTTTTTTTTTTTTTTTTTTTTTTTTTTTTTTTTTTTTTTTTTTTTTTTTTTTTTTTTTTTTTTTTTTTTTTTTTTTTTTTTTTTTTTTTTTTTTTTTTTTATTTTTTTTTTTTTTTTTTTTTTTTTTTTTTTTTTTTTTTTTTTTTTTTTTTTTTTTTTTTTTTTTTTTTTTTTTTTTTTTTTTTTTTTTTTTTTTTTTTTTTTTTTTTTTTTTTTTTTTTTTTTTTTTTTTTTTTTTTTTTTTTTTTTTTTTTTTTTTTTTTTTTTTTTTTTTTTTTTTTTTTTTTTTTTTTTTTTTTTTTTTTTTTTTTTTTTTTTTTTTTTTTTTTTTTTTTTTTTTTTTTTTTTTTTTTTTTTTTTTTTTTTATTTTTTTTTTTTTTTTTTTTTTTTTTTTTTTTTTTTTTTTTTTTTTATTTTTTTTTTTTTTTTTTTTTTTTTTTTTTTTTTTTTTTTTTTTTTTTTTTTTTTTTTTTTTTTTTTTTTTTTTTTTTTTTTTTTTTTTTTTTTTTTTTTTTTTTTTTTTTTTTTTTTTTTTTTTTTTTTTTTTTTTTTTTTTTTTTTTTTTTTTTTTTTTTTTTTTTTTTTTTTTTTTTTTTTTTTTTTTTTTTATTTTTTTTTTTTTTTTTTTTTTTTTTTTTTTTTTTTTTTTTTTTTTTTTTTTTTTTTTTTTTTTTTTTTTTTTTTTTTTTTTTTTTTTTTTTTTTTTTTTTTTTCTTATTCAGTTAGTTTTCAGTTAGATTTCACGCTAGTTGGAGTTAGTTTTCAGCTAGTTTTCTCAGTCATTTTCAGTTAGGTTAGTTTCAGATATAGCTTCCAGTTAGTTTTTCAGATATAGCTTCCAGTTAGTTTTCAGTTTGCTTTCAGTTAGTTTTCAGCTAGTTTTCAGTTAGTTTTCAGTTAGTTTTCAGTTAGTTTTAAGTTAGTTTTCAGTCAGTTTTCAGCTAGTTTCAGTTAGTTTTCAGTTAGCTTTCAGTTAGTTCTCACTTGGTTTACAGTCAGTTCTCATTTAGTTTTCATCTAGTTTTTAGCTAGTTTTCAGTTATCTTTCAGTTAGTTTCAGTATTTTCAGCTATTTTTTCAGTTTTTTTCTTTTCTTTTCTTGATTATCTACTTTATTTTTTTCTTTAGTTTTTTCTTTCATTATTTATCTTTTCTTTCTTCTTTTTCTTTTTCCTTTCATCTTTGATTTTTCTTTTATTTTTTTGTT